>PVKA01026452.1:0-21727 GCA_004027165.1 Ctenomys sociabilis | reverse complement strand
ATTAAATAATTGGAAGGAGGGAGGGAGGGGTAGGAGAGAAGGGAGACAGAAAGATACCAAGGTTTAAGAAGTGCAGATTGTTGATCTTGCTGTTGTGTCCAGAGTATGGATGTCCTGTGTGTGTCAGAATGTGGTAACTTTTCCTTTGGGCTCAGTGCAGGCATGAATTTTTTACTTAGATTGTCTTATCAAGATGTATGTGATTCTAGTTGTTAAACATATTTCACACTACATGGCCCCTTGGATACAAACCAGTGACTTCAGTGTTTAATAGAAAAATAATGATTTTTGTTTCTACCTGGGAAGAAAAGCTGAAAAAACTTGACTGTGATTGGTTTATTGAGAGAGGAGATTAAGTCTCCAAATGAGACTTCAGTGCATTTTCAGAAAATAAGTAGAAGGACTCTTAATCAATAGAAAGAGAGGCTGCTTAGGCAGATCCAGGGGCCAGAGGTTCTTTCTGTGGTCAGCTGTGCTGGCCCCGCCCTCTAGGGTACACTGAGACATCAATTGAAACTGGGTGTGGTGGTGCATGCCTGTAATCCCAGTGCTTAGGAGGCTGAAAAACAGAAGGATCATTAGGAGTTTGATCTGTGTAGTGAGACCCTGTATTAGATACATTTAAAAAAATAGAAAGATAGAAAGGGGAGCATACACATACCCATTTGTGTTTTGAATGGTGTGTCTCATATTTACAGAGTGTGATGTAGTGTGGTGTAGTCAGAGGTATGAGCAAAATGATGGTGGCTTCTTGGGGTCCTGAGGTGCTATCTTCCTGCATTAGAGCTGTGTGCATTTCATGCTCATATTGTGTCTGCTCGTGGCTCTTGTCTAACACGTGTAGGTGCAGAGATAGATACAGAAAAAGTATGGTATGTTTTAGTTTTTGAGTAGACTCATTTGGAGTGGAGTCTCCTTTGCTCATTTTCTGTTCTTTTGTGTAGGCATTATTTTATGAAGTACCTGGTGAATTCTGTTACTAGTGATAACAGAAGGCTTGACTAGTGGTACTTCTACTGTGAGTTGTTCAGTGGCAGAGTGAACATGACACTTTTCTTCATAAGAATGAATAAACCTCAGTATTACCATTTAGTTAACTTGATTTTGAATATATTCAGTTACTAGTAAACTTGATTTTCTTCTTTTTTTAAGGTTAAAATGAGCTTGTTGGTAGACTTGACAAATACTTCAAGGTTCTATGACAGAAATGATATAGAAAAAGAAGGAATCAAATACATAAAACTTCAGTGTAAAGGGTAAGTTCTTTGTTAAGCTTCTTTTATTTGAAATCTTTAATTACTTCGTAATCTTTATATTAAATTTTTTTTTTTTTTTGTATTGCTAGACATGGTGAATGCCCTACGACTGAGAATACTGAGACATTCATTCGTCTCTGTGAGCGGTTTAATGAAAGAAACCCACCTGAACTGATAGGTATGATTGGCTTGAACACTGTTGAACATTTTGTCATTTGGATTTCTGTTCTTTTTTGCAAGTACGCTCATAGGGTATTTGTTTGTCTTTTAAGTAATCACCTTATAAGAGTTTTGTGAGTTATATAGTGAATTATTTCATATTTTTTATGTTTTTCAAGATGAAGCCCAAATCATTTCTCTTTACATATACTGTTAGGAAAACTGTCTTCTAAACATTTATTAATTTATTTATTTTTGAGTAACAACTTTTTTTTTTTTTTGGTACCGGGGATCAAACTGAAAACCTTGCACTTTTGAGGCAGGCAATTAAGCCACTGAGCTATCTTTCCTGCTCTTTTTTTTTGAAACAGGGTTTCACTAGTACTCCATGCTGGCTATGAACTGGAGATCCTCCTGCCTTAGCCCTCTGAGTGCTGGGATTATAGACTATGCCACAGTGCCTACCTTCTGTCTGTCTGTCTGTCTGTCTGTCTGTCTGTCTGTCTGTCTGTCTGTCTCTCTCTTTCTTTCTTTGTATTTTAACTTGAAGAGTGAAAAATAGAAGCAAAAACAAATAGAATAAATGACATAAACAGGGTAACATACAATAGTACATATGTTACAGATTTTCAAAACATGGATAGCTAAATATAGTCTAATATAAATCAGCAGTCCACAATAGAAGCAGGTTATCCACAGAAGTTCTTGACTTGAGCCATTCACAGCTCACTGTATTAATCTGACTTTACTTTATATACCTCCATTTTTATACTTTTCTGCTGGATGGTTAAGACTGAGTTAAGGCAAGACCTATAAAACAAGAAATGTAACTTTTGTATCAGATAAGGTCAGTCAGGTACCTGCAGGGTTTATCCTGTAACCCTGTACCATACTTTGTAGATCCCTTGTCAGTGTCAGCCATGTGGATGAGTCATAGCCATGGCTTGACCAATTTGCTCTCTGTGGAAGCCTGAGAGAAAGTTTTCTCTCAATGTGACTCTCCTTAGGCACACTGGACATCATTGATCACATTCCTCTGTGGCCCCATAATCTCTTTGATCAGAAAATTTGGGGCCCTACTGAGTTACATGATATTACATTACAAATTGTCCTATGTCCTGAGTCTTCACTGACCTTGAAATGCTAGGACCAAAATGTTGGTTGACCTTCCAGCCTTTTTCTCCCAATTTCTGATCTGCAAACTTAGGTTTTTAATCCTCCAGAAGAGAAGTTTATTATTACCCTGCAAGATAAGCAGTTCAGTTTACCCACACTATTTGTCTAACTATCAGCCGTCATATGGAACATGTATTTTCCATGAAGTATTGAGATACTAAACTCTTAAGACCGTACAGAATATGAAGCGTTTCTCCTTGCCCTCTCCTCATTCTCCAATCCTCAAGTTCTTGCTTCCCTTTTAAAAAATCAGCCAACAACAAATGTGGGAGAGGTATGGGGAAAAGGGAACCCTTCTCCACTGCTGGTGGAATGTAGACTGGTGTAACATTATGGAAATCAATGTGTACACTACTTAAAAAACTGGGACTGGAAATCCCATTCGAGCCAGCTATAGCCTACTGGGAATTTTCCCAGAGGAACTGAAAACATCGTATCATAGGGATATATGTGTACCTATGTTTATAGCAGTACAATCTGTGATAGATAAATCTTGGAAACAATCAAGATGCCCGTCACATGAGGAATGGTTGAAAAAGATGTGGTATTTTTATACAGTGGAGTGTTACTTAGCTGTAAAGAATGATAAACTTGAAGCCTTCATATTTAAGTGGATGCCACTTGAAGATATAAGCAAAATAAACCAGATCCACATGTGCAAATATTGTATAGTCTCCCTAGTATAACTCAAAATAAGAATTGCAAATAGAAAGTGTGTGTTGATCTCGGATGCCCATTTCTGGACTGGATGTTTAAATTTAGGGGTCCTGATATTTTTTAGTTCTAGAAAGCAGACCTTTGTCTGAGTGCCTATTAGTCAAGATTTTTTCCAGATTTGTGGGTTGCCTTTTCACTTTGTTGGTAATTTCTTCTGATGTGCAAAAACTTCTCAATAAGAGTTGATCCCAGTTGTTAATTCTTTCAAATTATTACCCGCATGATTTGATTTTTGTTCATGAACTCTTGCCTACACCTATGTCTTCAAGAGTTTCTCCTACTTTCTCTTCCAGGAGATTTTTTCTGTTTTAATGTTAAGATCTTTAATCCGTTTTGACTTTAGCTTAGTGCATGGTGATAGACCTGGGTCAAGTTTTAGTTTTCGACATGTGGAGAGCCAATTTTTCCAGCACTATTTGTTAAAGAGGCTGTCTTTCTTCCAGTAAGCATGTTTGGCCCCATTGTCAAAGGTCAAGTGGTTGAGTGTGTTTGTAGAGGCCCCTGCATCTTCTAGTCTATCCCATTGGTCCTCAGGTCTATTTTGTTGCCAGTTCCATGCTGGTTTTATCACAATAGCTTTGTAGTATAATTTCAAGTCAGAAATTGTAATGCCTCCTGTTTAATGTTTGTTTGCCAGGATTGCCTTTGCTATTGTAGGTCTTTTCTGGTTCCAAATAAATTATAGGAATGATTTCTCAAGGTCTGGGAGGTATTTTGTTGGTAGTTTGATAGGGATTGCATTGAATGTGTACAACAATTTTGGGAGTATGGCCATCTTCAGGGTGTTAGTTCTCCCTATCCAGGAGCAGGGTATATCTTTCCATTGTCTGAAATCCTCTACAATCTCTTTTTTCAGAGTACTATAATTTTTATCTAACTTCTTTAGTTAGATGAATTCCAAGATATTTCATTTTCCACAGTGCTATTTTAAAAGGTATTGTTTCTATAGTTTCCCTCTCAGTGTGTTTGTGATCTGTGTAGAGAAGTGCTATTGACTTTTGAGTATTGACTTTGTATCCTGCTGTGCTGAATTTGTATCAGTCCTAGTAGCTTTTTGGTGGAGTTTTTTTGGTCTTTCAAGTAAAGTATTATGTCATCTGCAAATAGCGATAATTTACCTTCTTTTTTACCTATTCTTTTTTTTTTTTCTTGCAGAACCAGGGATTGAACTCAGGCCCTTGCACTTGCCAGGAAAGCGCTTATTCTACTGAGCCATCTCCCCAGCCCTTCTTTACCTATTCTTTTTTTTTTTTTTTTGTCTTTTTGAGACAGGGTCTCACTATGCAGTTCAGGCTGGCCTTAAGCTCACTTTGTAGCTCAGGCTGGTCTCGAACTCACAACAATCCTGCCTCAGCCTCCCGAGTGCTGGGATTACAGGCCTGCACCACCATGCCCGGCTTTTTTACCTATTCTTATTCCTTTTATTTTTTCCTCTTGTCTTATGGCTGTAGCTAATGATTCCAAGACTATATTGAATAGGAGGGGTGATAGAGGACAACCTTGTCTTGTACCAGTTATAAGAATAAAAGATTTCAGTTTTTCCCTATTTAGAATTATATTGGCTTTTGGGTTGTCATAGATGGCTTTTCTCAAATTGAAGTAGAGGCCTTTTATTCCAATTTTCTGAAGGATTTTGAACATGAATGAGTGTTGGACTTTGTTAAAATAAGCCTTTTTCTTCATCAGTTGAGAAGATCATGTGGTTTTTAGTTTTTGCTGTATTGATAATAGTGTATTACATTTATAGATTCGCAAATATTGAACCATCCTTGCATCCCTGGGATGAATCCTACCTGGTCATGGTGTATGATCTTTTTGATGATTTGCTGTATTCTGTTGCTAGGATTTTATTGAGGATTTTTGCATCTATGTTCATGAGTGAGATTGGCCTGTGGTTCTCTCTTTTAGCTGTGTCTTTCCCTGGTTTTGGTATCAGTATAATACTTGTCTCCAGGAATGATTTTGGGGAACTGTTTCCTTTTCAATTACGTTGAAGAGTTTGTGCAGTGTAGGTATTATATCTTTTGTAAATTTCTTGTTTTTTTTTTTTGTATAAATTTCTTGTAGAATTCAGCTGTGAATCCATCAGGACGTGGATGTTTCTTTGTCTGCAGGGTTTTTTACTACATTTTGTATTTTGTTGGCTGTTACTGGTTTATTGAGAGCTGTTATATCTTCTTGATTCAGTTTTGGTAATTTGTACCTTTCTAGGAATCTGTCCATTTCATCTGTGTCTTCTATTCTGTGAGTGTAAAGATTCTCAAAGTAGCTATTGATAATCTTCTGAATTTCCGCTGGGTCTGTGGTGATTACACCCTTTTCATTCCTTATTGCTTGTATTTGAATTTTTTCTTTCCTCTTTTTGATGAGGTTAGCTAGGGGCTTATCAGTTTTATTTAGTCTTTCAAAGAACCAGCTTTTTGATTCATTGATTCTTTGAACTGTTTTCTTCATCTCAAAAATTAATTTCTGCTCTAATTTTATGATTTCTTCCCATCTTTGGGCTCTGGGTTTGGTTTGCTGTTCATTTTCTAGTGTTGGAGGTGTTGCATTAGTGTGTTTATTTGTTCCCATTCTGTTTTCTTAATGTGTGAGTTCATACCTGTGAACTTCCCTTGGAGAATTGCTTTCATCGCATCCCATAGATTCCGATAAGATGTGGTTGAATTTTCATTGAATTGTAGATATTGTTGAATTTCTTGTTTAATTTCATCTGTAATCCATTGATTGCTGAGTAGGGTTTTGTTTAATATCCATGTATTTTGGGTTTTTTTCTGGTTTCTTTTTTCGTTTATTTTCAGTTTCATTGTACTATGGTCAAATAATATGCATGGGATAATTTCTGTTTTCTTGCATATACTTAAACATGACCTATGGACCAGTATGTGGTCTACTTTAGAGAATGACCCATATGCAGCTGAAAAAAATGTGTATTCGACTGTGGTTGGGTGGAACACTGTGTATGTCCACCAAGTCCATTTGTTCCAGGCTCTGGTTCAGTTCTACTACTTCTTTGCTAATTTTATGTCTGGTTGACCTGTCTTTGTGGGATAAGGGGGTATTTAGCTCTCCTGTTAAGATTGTGGTATTGAAGATTAGATTTTTCATGTCCATTAAGATTTGTTTTACATAGTTGGGTGCTCCCATGTTTGGTGCATACATATTTATGAGTGTTACCTCTCTGGTTGAATTCTTTCCCTAACCGGTGTATAGTGTCCTTCTTTATTTCATTTGATCATTTTTGATTTGAAGTTGAAACTGTCTGAGAACAAGATTGCTACCCCTGCTTTTTTATGCAGTGCTGGGGCATGAAGTATTGTTTTGTATCCTTTGACTTTAAGCCTATGAATGTCTTTTTGAGTTAAGTGTGTTTCTTGTATATAGCGTATTGTTGGGTTTTATTTCCTAATCCAGTGTGCCAGTCTATTTCTCTTAATTGGTGAATTGAGTCCATTTATATTCATGGTAATAATTGAAATGTGTTGACTTATGATTGACATGTTATTTACCTGCTTTTGTTTACTCCTTTTTATCCTGTGTTTAATTGTTTGCCCTGTTAGTGGGTTCCTTGTGTTCTCATTCGTGGAGTTCTGGTCATTGTGGTCCCTCTCTAGAGCATCTTTCAGTAGCCTATGTAGGGATGGCTTTGTCATCAAGAAATTCTTTAGTTGTTCTTTGTCATGGAAGTATTTCAGCTCATCAGACTTGAAAGAGAGTTTTGCAGTGTGTAAAAGTCTGGGCTGGAATTTATTTCATGTAGAACTTCAAGTACTGTGCTCCATGCTTTCCTTGCCTTCACGGTTTGTGAAGAGAAGTTGGCTGTAATGCTGATGGGTTTTCCCTTGAATATGATCTGCTTCTTTTCTCTAGCGGCTTTCAGTTATTATTGTGTTGGATTTCTAGGATCTTGACTGTTATATGTCTTGGTGTGTTTTTAGTCGGGTTGAAGTTACTTGGCATTTTGTATGCTTTGACCTGTTGACCTGTCAGTTGTTGGCTAATTTTTTTTTTTTTTTTTATGATAGATGTTCTTTCTGGGTTGAGATAGAATCTGTGCTGCTTTAATTTTCATCACTCAAATGACTAATGATGATGAACATTTTTTCATATATTTGCTAATCTGTATTTTTTCTGGGAAGTGTGTATTCATCTCAGATGCCCATTTTTGTCCTGGATCTTTGAACTTGAGGGGCTTAGTCTTTCTTAGTTCTTTATATGTTACAGATAGAAGTCCTGTGTCTGAAGGGCAGTTAGCTAAATTTTTTTTACCCCACTCTGTGGGTTGTCTTTTCACTCCGTTAGTGTTTTCTTTTAATGTACCAAAGTGTTTTAACAAGATGAGATCCCAGTTGTTGATTCTTTGTGTTTCCTATGCAGTTTGGCTTTTTCCCCCCACGAAGTCCATGCCTACCCCTGTCTTCAAGATTTCTGTATTTTCTTTTCCAGTGGATTTAGTGTTTCTGTTTTAATATTTAGATCTTTGTTCCTTGTGATTTTAGTTCAATGCATGCTGATAGCTGTCAGTTTGAATCTTTGGCATGTGGAAAACCAGTTTCCCAAGCTTCCAGAGGAATTTTAGGAATGTTTTCTCTAATTCTGTGAGGTACATTAATGGTATTTTGGTTGGAATTGCATTAAATCTGTATAAAAATTTGGGGAGTATGGCTATCTTCACTATGTTGGTTCTTGCTATCCATGAGCAAGGGATATCTTTCCATTTTCTGATATCTTTTTTTTTTTTGTCTTTTTGAGACAGGGTCTCACTATGCAGTTCAGGCTGGCCTTAAGCTCACTTTGTAGCTCAGGCTGGTCTCAAACTAACAACAATCCTCCTGCCTCAGCCTCCTGAGTGCTGGGATTACAGGCATGCGCCACTACGCCCGGCCTCTGATATCTTCTTTCATCTTTTTCAGAAAACTTTAATTTTCAATATATAAATTCTTTAGTTTATTAGATTGATTCTTAAGTATTTCAGTTTTTTTTTGGATACTATTGTGAAGGGTATGGTTTCCCTAATTTCTCAGTGAGTTTGTTTGTGTGTAAGAATGCTGTCAATTTTTGATTATCGACTTTGTATCCAGCCATGCAACTGAACTTGGCTATTAACTCTAGGAGTCTTTTGGTGAAGTCCTTAGGTTCTTCTATGTAGAGTTTCATGTCATGTATTGAATAATAGAAAGAAAGCTTTCAGTTTTTGTCTGTTTAGTATGATGCTGGCTGCTGTTTTGTCAGAGAAGGCTTTTATCAGATTGAGATAAAGACCATCTAGTCCAATTTTCTGTAGGATTTTTTTTTTTTAAATCATGAATGAGTGCTGGACTTTATCTTTCCTTTCTTTCTGGCTGAACCAAGGATTGAACTCAGGCCCTTGTGCTTTCCAGGCAAGCACTTACTATACTGAGCCATCTCCTTGGCTAGTGCTGGACTTTATTAAAGCTTTTTTTTTTTTTGTGTCTATTGAGATGGTCATATGATTTTTGTTTTTGGCTCTGTTAGTATGGTGTATTATATTTATTGATTTGCGTATGTTGAACCATTCCTGCGTTCCTGGGATAAATCTCAACTGGTCATATTGTATAATTAATGATTTGCTGCATTCTGTGTGCTAGTATTTAATTGAGAATTTTTGCATCTATGTTCATTAGGGAGATTGGCTTGGAGTTTTTCCTTTTTTGGGATGTATTTTTCTCTGGTTTTGATATCAGTGTAATACTTGCTTACACTGGGTTAGGAAATATGGCTTTTCTTTCAGTTTCATTGAAGAGTTTGAAGAGTGTTGGCATTAAATCTCTGAATTTTTTATAGAATCCAGTAGTGAATGCATCAGGGCCTTTTCTTTGTTGGTAGATTTGTTTTTTTTTTAAGATTGGGGATTGAACTCAGGACCTTGCACTTACCAGGCAGGTGCTTATGCTGCTGAGCTATCTCCCTGGCTTGTGGGTAAGTTTTTAATTACTTTTTCAATCTCATTAATTGATATTGGGTTACTGAGAATTTTAATATCTTCTTGATTCAGCTTTGGTAAAATATATACATCTTCTGTTTTATTTTTTTCTTTCAAAGAGCCATCTCTTTAATTAACTAATTTTTTGTAGATGTTTTCTTGGTTTCCCTTGTGTTAAATCCTGCTCTGATCTTTATAATTTTCTCCCTTTTATGGGTTTTGGGTTTGTCTTATTCTTACTTTTTTAGAATATTGAGGTGTAACATTAGGTTGTTTATTTTTGACTGTTCTGTTTTCGTGATGTGAGAATTCACCTTTGATGTGAGAATTTACTGCTGTAAATTTCCTTCTTAAGACTACTTTCATTATGTCCCATATCTGGTGTGTTGTATTTGCATTCTCATTTAATTATAGATGTTGTTTAATTTCTTCTTTTACTTATTTCATCTGTGAACCATTGGTTGTGTAGGAGGTATTATTTTAATGTCCATGTGCTTATGGAGTTTTGAGGCTGCAGGGTAAATGTTTTCTATATCACCAGTCCTTTAGTTTAGCATTGTTTGAGTCATTCTTTCCTGATGGCTAAATGATACACACTAACTTGTCTGAAAATTTGTCCAGCTCATTTGTCTTTTAACTTAACAGCTTTTTCCCTGTTTAGAGAGTCATTAAAAATGTTAGTAAAAAAGCTCAGGGATCATACTTGACACAAGATGAATATGAAAACATCAACAACTTTCCTCCAAATAAAGAGTAACTACTTAGAAACTGTGTGTGGAAAACAAGTCACATTAAGCAAGTGTTGGATACTTTCTGTTGGCCGTTACCTCTCTGCTAGTCTTTGCTTATGCATTTTCATACACTTGTTGCATTTTGTTCTCATAACATTCTGGTTAGGTACATGTTATTGTCACCCTGTTTTATAAGAAATTGAGGCATGGAAAGGATAATTGACTTCTTCAGTGTTAGTAAAGCCTGGAGTTTAGGTTCAGTCCTGTGCTATCTCAGTTGAAAAGTCATTTCTTAAACTATAGAAGTGCAAAACACCAGAGAATCAAGTTAATAAAAAAAGTAGGTGGTCTTTTTGAAGTGAACATGCTTTATAAAGTTAGAATAGTTAAAAGAATGGGGAGACATTATTGGGTCCACATCAGTTTCAATTTTTTTTCCTTTTTGTTGTTTTGAGACAGGGTCTCACTATGCAGTTCAGATGGCCTTGAGCTCACTTTGCAGCTCAGGCTAGTCTTGAATTTACAGTGCTCCTCCTGTCTCAACCTCCCAAGTGCTAGGATTACAGGCAAGCACATCATGCCTAGCTCAATTTCAAATTTTTAATGTAATTCCTAGAATAATCTTGACAAGATTGTGGCCGAATGACTCTTAAGTTAATTTGTATTTGTGAAATTCATTTACCTACATTGAATCAATAAATATTAATTGAGCACAGAAAAAAAGACAAACAACCAAGATTATGGGTAAGATAAAGACAGGCAAGTCTTTTTTTCTTTTTGCGAAACCGAGTATTGAATTCAGGTCCTTGTGCTTGCCAGGGAAGCGCTTATTCCACTGAGCCATCTCCCCAACCCCGAAAATGTCATTTTTAGACTAGCAGATATAATTACACTTGAGAGTTTGAACTATCGATTGGTAGTGAACTGCTTGAAATCATTCTTCTTAGGAAGAACTGTAACTTTATATTCCTTATCTGAAAGACTTAGGAGCTTTTTTTTTTGTTGTTGGTTTTTTATTTTTCCTCTGCTGGAGATTGAACCTTCTGACTGAGCTATAGCCAGTCATTTTAAAATTTAGCACCCTTCCATAGCATTTTGTTATTAAACAGCTAAGTTGTCCAGGCTGGGCTTGAATTTCAGTCCTCTTGAGTCCGCCTTCCAAAATGCCTACCTTTTTTTTTTTTTTTTACTGTATATTCTAAGAGTCTGTTGAGGAGCTTACTGTGTAGCCCAGGGTGACCTCAAACTCAGCAATCTTCCTGCTGCCTGAGCCTCCTGAGTGCTGGGTTATAACCCTATAGGGATGGGCAGGGTTATAGAGAGTCCTGATTTAGTTTTTCTTAACTAACAGTGTCACACATTGCATTTTATTGTATTTCTAGGTTCTGATTTTTTTCACTCTTTAATGACTACAGTTGTTTGGAGAACCACATCTTTATCCTGTAGAATAGTTCAGATTTTGGATTTGTTTTACTATGGTAGTGTAAAGCCCAAATAATTTTTAAAAGCATACACGAGGTTGCGCCGCCATCCTGTTCTGTATGCGCCACCTTAGTACATCAACAAACCATGTCAGCTTGTACAGATACTGCCTGATGTTATGTCTGCTTATGGCCATAGAGCTTAAATCACCTATATTCCCAAATCAAAGAGGATACACAAACCTCAGCTGGGGCATAGCTTAGAAAAACATTTAATCTCTAGCCTGGGAACACTCTCCTAAGACAGGCCATTGTGACCCAGCCAGTCTTGAAAACAGTCAAAACCACAGAGTTAACTCATAGTTGTCCTTTTGTCTGCGCCTCTTAGTTTCACTAAAAATCCATATATTCTCAAACCCACCAATTATTTTAAAGGTCAACCTAAACTAACCAATGCCATTCGCTTCTGTAACTGCGCTTACAAGACCCCTCCTCCCTTTGTCTTCCGGCTTAAAACCCAGCCCACAGTCAGCTCGAGGCTCTCGGTCCCTGCGTGTTCAGTGAGCCCCATGCATGCATGGAAAATAAAATCCCATTGCTTTTGCATGAGAGGACGTCTCTTGGAGTCTTTCTTCACGCTGTGGGCTTCTCAGACCTAACAGTAGCAACTTATGGTTGACTATCTCTCATCTGAAATGCTTGGGGCCAGAAGTTTTTTTTTTTTTTTTTTTTCCAGAGTTTGGAATGATGTAATGTTTTGGGGATGGGAGTCAGGTTTAAATGTAAAATTCATTTATATTTCATGTGTGCCTAGCGCAAAGTAATTTTAAACAGTTATGTGTGTGAAATGAATTTTCCCTTTGCAATGTTGTATTTGTGTTTTACAAGTTTTTGGGTTGTACTGGTGGTTAACATTGTGTCAACCTGAGAACTTTAAAAGTTTAAGTGACTCAGCAGAGAATCAAGGTTTTCTCAGTTTATAGCCATCCTCAGTCTGTAAAAGAGGAGGGCATGAATGGACATTGTGTGAGTTCTACACCCCTGGCCCCAGAGTAGCTTGTTTATAATATAAGAAGGGGATAGAGGCTGGCTAGAAGCCATAGCTGCTTCCCTTTGCTCTTCACTGTTTTCTGGTACCATGGACTGCTTTCTCTGCCATGTGCCACTCAGCCTGGGAGCCAGCTGAGTATGGACTGAAACCTCCACAAACTGTGAGCTAAACCTTTCCTTCCTTAATTTTGGGTGTTGGTTATTTCGTTCCAGCAATGAGTGAAAAGTAAATGAGACAGGGATATTCACTTGTTATTCCTTTATGTATTGTGTGTCCTGCGAATTGGTAATTAAATCTGAAAATGATTAAATTCAATTTTAGTGTCTTAGAAGAATTCATAGTTGATTGGTGTATACTTTATTTTACACCACATTAAGAGGTGTAAAATAATAGCACAGAATAACTGATTGTCCTACTTGTGGTACTGGAGACACTGAGTGTTGGCAGTCTGTTCCCTCTGTTAGAATGTTATCTTTCACCTAAATTACTTGAGTGTCCATTATTTCATGAGGAGTTGCAAGTGTTAGCTTCTCAGATTCTTTTGGTCTTAGCTGGAATTCTCTCTCTTTTTTTTTTTAAGCTGGAATTCTCCTTTAGTAAACAATTGGTTATCCTGCAGTGCATTTTGTACTGGAAAAGCAGGTTAATTATGAGTCTTTCCTTTTATTTTTCAATTTCTAGGATAGTGTATTATTATCATGTTAGCAATTTCTAGTGATGTTTCGTTGATTTTTGGAGTATTCATGAATTTTTGTATGGTTGATATATTTAAATCCATTGCATTTAATATTTATTCTGATGTTCATATTGCTCTCTGCTGGGCCAGTGGGAACTCCTCTAGGTTGGTTTTGATATCCTTTTGATCCCATCTTTGATGGTTCCCTTGTTTTCTGGCAAAAGATGTTTTCTACACTTAGTATAAATTTAAAAAGAGCTTGATTTCCATCAGTGGCAGAAGAATATTAATCTGGATGTTAGAGAGCATCCTATAATTAAACATAACATTTCTGCAGTTGAACCTGAATATTAATTCTAAGTGGCTGAAACAGATTGTCAAATTGTTGACATCCTGTTTTGACTTACAACTGATTTATTTGTTTATTTAATTTTATTTTTTGGCAGAACTAGGGTTTGAACTCAGGCCTTTGCACTTGCCAGGGAAGCACTTATTCCACTGAGCCATCTCCCCAGCCCTTATAACTGATTTATCAAAATGTAGTTTTCTTCAGAATTTTTTTTTTTTTTTGGGACAGGGTCTTAGTTTGTAGTGCAAGCTGTCTTTAAATTCACCAGATGGCCTGTGTTGCCCTAAAATTTGTGGCAGTCCCTCTTCCTCAGCCTTCTGAATGTTGGCATTATAGGTATGTACTGCCTTGCCCAGCTTCAGAATTTTTAAATTTATAATTACAAATAAGAGACTTTAGGCTAGTATATGTATTTGCATGTGCAGAAATAGACTTTTTGGGGCCAGGTAGATAACTCAGTAGAATTAGTGCTTGCCTGTCAGGTGTAAGGGCCTGAGTTCAATCCCTGGTTCCTCAAAGAAAAAAAGAAATAGAGTTTTCTTACTTATTTTGAGATGGGGTCTTGCTGTGTA
Organism: Ctenomys sociabilis; assembly: GCA_004027165.1. Classification (NCBI taxonomy): domain Eukaryota; kingdom Metazoa; phylum Chordata; class Mammalia; order Rodentia; family Ctenomyidae; genus Ctenomys; species Ctenomys sociabilis. The sequence continues at coordinate 7,675 of PVKA01026452.1, read as the reverse complement.
GCTGAGGCCAGCCTTGAATTTGTGATCCTCTTGCCTCAGCCTTTTGAGTGCTGGTATTACTGGCTTCTGTCACCAAACCCAGTAGAAGTGTTTTAGGAATAACAATTATGTGGACCATAAAAATTTGAAAATCAAGTTTTGTGTTAAACTGATTTGTTGGTAAAAGATACACCATGTAACAGAATCGTAGCTTAACTATTGCTAATTATCATAGTTCTAAGTACATGTGATAGATTTATGTATATATAGTGTCACAAGCAGCATATGGTCATTTTTGTAAAAAACTTTGAATAAAAAGTTAAGAATATCTGACACATAATAGGTTCTTAATAATTGTTACTTTTTTATCCATATAATTTTTATTGCTCTGTCACAGCTTCTATTGGTACTCAAATGATGCTTTGGATTATGTAATTCTTACTTTGAGGGTTTATCTTGTGTATTGTGGGATGTTTAATAGCATTTCTGACCATTACTTGTTATAGGCTAGCACCATGATTAAAGTCATCTTTGGATGCTGTTAATTAATGTCCCTTGAGACACTGATTTTTAGAGTAGCCAGATGAAATCTTTAAATCTTAAAAAAGATTAAAAGAATTGTCTGGCTAGTGACACATGAAATTGCATATGAGACGTGATAAAAATATGAATACTACTTAATTTTTGAGAAAAGTCAAGAATTTATTTAAAAATAAACTGATGATTCCCCATTACCTTGTCCATTTTATTTTACTTATTTATTTTTTTGCAAAACTAGAGATTGAACTCAGGTCCTTTTGCTTGCAAGGCAAGAGTTTATTCTACTGAGCTATCTCCCCAGCCCCTACCCTGTCCATTTTAATAGGTTACAAAACCAGCAAACACTCCAGGTGTCTAATGATGAATAGTTTCTGTTTTGTTTTGAAGTAAATGAGTACCTCCTGGACAATTTCCTTAGTTAAAGCCTGACAAATTTTAATTTTAGTAAAGAAAATACCATTAACTTAGTAGCCTTTGCTTAATAAGGGAAGATTTTTTTTTTAATGTATGTATGTATGTATGTATGTATGTATGTATGTATGTATGTATTTGGTGCAGGGTCTCAGTATGTAGCTCAGGCTCATAGTATTCTTCCTGTCTCAGTCTCCCCAGCACTTGGCTTGTACAGGGCCAGCACGGCATGCAGTACTGGGGATCAAATCCTGGTCCTTGTGCTTGTCAGGCAGGCACTTAGACCACTGAGCTATTGCCCTTTGTTTAATGGGTGGGATTAATTCTCCGTAAAGTCAGAATGGCGTGGGACAGCAAGCATCATTGAGTTGATAGGCACAAAGAGCTAGTGTTCAAGCTGCTAGCACACATTCCAACATCATTCTTATGATTAAGTTACTACCAAATCCAATGAATGTTTAAGTAAATTTTGTTACAGTTGCAGATAAATTGTCATTAATCCTTCTAAAATATTTCTCCTCACATTGAGCACACTTATCCTAGCATTCTTACTACTTTCTAAAGCAGTGTCTTTATTTATGCTTTTGTGGCTCCCTTTATGTCCTTATTCACTTAAAACATTTACCTTTCACAGTCAGTAGGGCATTGAAGAAGAGCCAGAAGATGCCTGGTGCCAGAGCCTTTGAATAAAGCAGATGAGGACACACTGTAATGGTTTTATGAGCCTGACTTTCTTTTGAGTGACACTTAGCAGGATTGCCTTTTGTTCATACTTTGTAAAAATGGGAAAGAGGGCTTTTTGAACTGCTTCAGAAAATTGTAAGAACAATGTAGTAAGAATGTTTGAATTAAAGGTGAATATTTTGAAAGGGATTAATGGCAATTTTTTTTTTTTTTTTTTTTTGTCTTTTTGAGACAGGGTCTCACCATGCAGTTCAGGCTGGCCTTAAGTTCACTTTGTAGCTCAGGCTGGTCTTAACTCATAACAATCCTCCTGCCCCAGCCTCCCGAGTGCTGGGATTACAGGCATGCGCCACCCACCATGCCTGGCTAATGGCAATTTTTTTTTATTGTAATTTTATTTATTTATTCATTTTTGTATTTAGTGCAGGGTCTTGCAGGGTCTCACTACACAGATCTGGCTTTTTTTTTTGGCAGAACTGACTTGTGATTCTTCTGTTTTCAGCTTCCCAAGTGCTGAGATTACAGGCTTGCACCACCATGCCCCTGAGGGCAGGGTTGGTACAACAGACTGGGGATTGAACCTCTGACCCTCTGTGTCTGCCTAAGCAGGTGATTTAATCTGCTGAGCTATCTGGCTGGCCCTTTTTTACTGAAATTTTAAAAATTTGAGACACCGTATTTTTGAACAGCCTTGTATATTGAGACCATGCAGTATCTTATTTAAAAAGATACTAACTTTTCTTGGGGAATTTATTTCTTAATTTGACTTTAAGTGATATGTGAATTTGTTTCAATATATTGGCTTACCTATGAAATAAAGACAGATCTGAAGTAGTTGCCTTGAAATAGTTAATAATCCCTAATCTTTAGTTAAAAAGTTTAGTTTATTTGCCACTAGATGGACCCATTCTCATAACGAAATGAGGAAAACTGAAAATTATTTTTTTTTAAAATGAGATTTTATTGGTACATTTTAGTACACATATGGTCACAATCATCATAGAGAATTTGTATCTGATAAAACTTGACTTTTTCCCATTCATCTATACTCCCTTCAATTCATGAAAATGCTTTAAAAAATATGACATCTAAACTTGTACAGTACTTAATAGAATTTTAAAAAATGGTATAATTTTTGCAGTTTTCTAAAGATCTTCGTTGTGATGAAGATTTCATAGTTTAATATCCTTATTTAAGAAATCTAGTTATTAACATTTTGAGATACAATAAGACTAAAATAAGACTAAAACTTTGTATTTCTGTAGCACAGAATATTAAAAGAGAAATGGTATTTTAAAAATTAGGTACTGTCACATGATTTGTAACTTGTAGGTAATTCCTACATTCTTTGCTCAAAATATTTCATCTTGTTAGAATAAAAACTGTACAAAAATAATGGTTTATTTATATTTAAAAAAAATAATGGTCTAGGTGAGAAATAGTATTCAAGGTTGAAATATTTCTTGTTAAAATGACCTGAAAAATGAAGATAGAAATTTACATGTTGGGTTAAGGTGTGGATACACCTGTTTACAGCTTGCTTGCTTGCTTTTTCTTTTCTAGAAAACAACAGAAATAATACAATTAAATAGTTGCATGATGCTAGGTATTTCTAAAGGTATTTTTCTCTTCAAAACTTTTTTTTTTTCCTTTCAAAAACTTCAGTTTCAGTTATATTCTTTACTGTTAATTTTGTCATTTAACTAGTTTGTTTTCAGCCTATTAAACAAATCTAATCTTCTTGTTAGGCTGCTGACCTCCCCAAAACCCCCAAGCCAAAACACAACCTATTTCGTTCTTGCAGTTTCGCACTTCCTGTACCTTTCTCAGCTCATGCTCTTTCCCCACCAGTTACTCTACCCTTCATCGGAAGTTTTGAAAGAATCAGTGCCTGGATCCATTTACTCCTTTTTCTTCTTTGCAGTCTTCCCTTAGTACTCTTAATCAAATAGAACTTTCAGTTCTACTCATGTGACATTTGAACACTTGTAGGTGGTTTAATATTTTTGAATTCATTGTATAATGCAAAAATTAGTCTGCTGTCTTAGGAGTAGTTGGGAAAATTTTTTACGATTGTATAATGCAAAAATTAGTCTGCTGTCTTAGGAGTAGTTGGGAGAATTTTTTACGTGTTCTGTAGGCTCTTTTCACTCTATTAGTTGATTCTTTGCCCTACAAAATCTTTTTTTTTTTTTTAAATTCATTTTTATTTATTACAGTGCCTTGCTACACATCACGGATTCTTTTTTTGCGGGGGTGGGGGGGGGAGCTCAGCCTGCCCTGGGAGGAGGGGTTGGCATGGCATGTGGTGCTGGGGCTCGAACGGTGGTCCCTGAGAGGCGCTTTAGACCACTGAGCTATCTTGCCAGCCCTACAAAATCTTTTTGATATAATTCCATTTGTTGATTCTTGTTGCTATTTCCTGTGCAATTGTGGTTCTGCTTAAGAAAATATTTTCTACACTTATGTCTTCAAGTGTTTTACCTATTTTATCTTCCAGAATGTTTTGCTTCTGTGTAAATATTTAGCTTTTTGGTCCTTTTTGATTTTAATTTAATATGGTGGGAATAAAGGGTCTGGTTTTATTCTTCTGCAAATAGATAAACAGTTTTCCAAACATTACTTTGTAAATGGGCTGTCTTTTCTTCAGTATGTACTTTTGGTCCTTTTATGGAAGATCAAATAGTTGAATATGTTAGGGCATTTCTTTATTCTCAGTTCTGTTCTTTTGATCTATGTATCTGTTTTTGTTCTAGTATCATACTTTTTTTTTTTTTTTTTTCCTTTTTTTAATCACTGTTGGTTTGTGGCACAGTATGAAGTCAGATACAGCTGTGCTACCTCTTTATTCTTGTTGCCAAAAATTGGTTTTGCTATTCTAGGTCTCTTTTGGTTCTATATGATTTTCAGGTTTTTTTTCTTAATTTTTTTTTTTTTTTTTTTTAAAGACAAGGTCTCCCTATGTACTTTAGACTGGCCTCAAACTCAGGACAATCTTCCTGCCTCAGCCTTCTAAGTGCTAGGATTATAGGTGTGTTCTACCACACCTGGTCTGGTTTGTTTTCTCTAGATCGGTAAAGTATGCTCTTGATATTTTGATTGGGAGTGCATGAATTTCTGTATGTTTTTGGAAGTATGGCTATTTTGGCTGCTGGTTTTGTCTATCCAGGCACAAGGCTTATCTTTTTGTTTTCTTTATGAAACAGGGTCTTACTCCACTGTTCAGGCTGTCCTTGAGCTCAGTGTGTATCAAGGATTATTCCTATGCAATCTGTTCTACAGCAGTAACAGGCTAGCCCATTACAGTGGTATCTATTAGGGCTAGTTGAGAAGTAATGTACCACAGGACCTCGCTTTGATTCTCCCTTTAACAGTGGGAACAAGATGCCAGTGTGATTTCCAGTTCTGTGTAACTCTGAAACTGGTGTCTGACCACAGAGTCTGTGCTCCCCAGTGTCTGCCTCTCAGACTTCTCTCAAGCCTACTGTCCAACTGCCAGCACTCTCCTCTGACTGTCCTTCTCTCATCCACGTTGGGAACTTGGCAGTGTGAAGCACCCAAGTGGCTATTCAAATACCCAGCCCATCCTTACAAAGGTGACCCTATCAGCTTCTGTTCTGCATGACTATGTCATTGGGGACCTGTCCTGAAGTTACCTGCCAGCTGTTGACTTTGAAGGCCACTCAGGTAGCAATGTCTTGAGTTCATCCTGCTGTCTCCAATTGCGTAAGATGGTCCTGGAACAGATGGAGTTCTCCCTAAGCAGAGAAGTTGTTAGTTTTACTTTGCCTGTCTGCTGGGCTGTGCCATACTTTCTCTTCTTCAGGGTCACTTAATCCTGTTTTCTTCTCCTCTTGTCATTTTCATCATGGTTCTTGTGTACCCTCCTAGTACTTTGGTCCCTCATTTTCTGGTCTCAGTACTGGAGAAACTGTGTTGCTCACACTCACTGCTCAATCATTTTGTCACTTCTGATTATTCTTTAAGCTATGGCTCCAGCCAGAATATTCTTTGAAGCTCATTACCAGGTACTTGTTAAGGCTCTTAAGATTTCAGATTTTTCAAACCAGAACTCTTGATTTGCCTTTAATACTGATTTAAGTTCTTGTATTTTCACACCTAGTAAATAGTAGCACTACTCAAATAGCCCGAAACCAAAGACTTCTTATATATAGTTTTTCCTTTTTTTTATTTTAAAGAGAAAAAAGATAAACAATGAAACCAAGTTTCAGTACAGGTTAGTAGGACTGTTATAATAGTTGATACATTATATATTGTTATCTTTCTAGTAGCTAATCAGAATACAAGATATAGGGCATGTCTTTTCAAACTTTTTTTTTTGTGGAATGGGGGATCAAACTCAGGCCTTTGTGGTTGCCAGGGAAGTGCTTATTCCACTGAGCCATCTCCAGCCCCAGGGCATGTCTAAAGAGTATTAGCACAAAACATTCTTTTCTAGGAACTAAGAGAAGCTAGCTGTATAACTATCTTAAGTGTCTTGTGAATGCATACATTATTTCTTTTTCCCTTTCTTCCTTTCTCCTCCCCTCCATCATAGTCTGTCTTTTCTTTTGAACAATTTCTTTACAATTCAAAATGTCTATTGTACATTTCAGATAGTGTTTACTTGTTCAGTTTCTCATATTAGGGTGACAGTACAATGTTTACACACCTGGGTCTGATTTCATTTATGAATGTGGTCTCGTTGCATCCATTTACTTATAAAACTGTGCAGTTTTTCTTTGTGGCTGAATGACACTCTATTATATCTCTCATGTTTTTTATTCCTTGGCTAATGGACATTTGTGTTGCTTCCAAAATTTAACTGTTACAAATTGTGCAGCTATAAACATGGGTGTACATGTATCACTGTGATGTGGTATTTTTAATTCTTCTGGGTACTCAAAAGAGGAATAGCTGGTGAGGACTTCTAATCCTACTTTTTTAAAGGAATCTACACTGATTGCTACAGTGGTTGTACCAGTCTACATTTCACCAACAGTGGAGAAGTGTTCCTTTTTTCCCACAGTCCTCCAGTGTCACTTATTTATTTATTATAGTTATTCTTGCTGGGGTGAGATGGAATCTCAGTGTTTTCATTTGCATTTTCCAAATGACCAATAATATTTGAACTTTTTTTTTTTTTTTTTTTTTTGGAGGAACTGGGGATAGAACTCAGGCCCTTGTGCTTGCCAGGAAAGTGCTTATTACACTGAGCCGTCTCCTCGGCCCCAATATTTGAACTTTTTGAATATAGTTATTTGTTGTTTGTATGTCTTCGTCTGAGTTGCCCATTTTTGGATTGTGTCTTAGAATTTGGGACATCCAATTTTTTTTCAGTTCTTTATGTGTTGTAGATAGAAGTCCTTTGTGGGACAGTTGACTATAATGTCTCCATTCTGTGGGTTTTCTTTTCACTCTGTTGGTGATTTGTCGTATAAAGCTCTTTAATAAGATGAGTTACCATTTATTGATTCTTTGTAATACCTCCCTTGCAGCTTGGGTTTTATTCATACAGCCTCTGCCTACACCTTTGAAATTTCTGCCTATTTTGTCTTCCAGTAAATTTAGTGTTTCTATTTTAATATTTACATCTTCGGTCTGTTTTGATTTTAGCTTAGTGTGTGATGATAGATATATATCTAGTTCTAGTTTTTTTTTCTTTTTGAGACAGGGTCTCACTATGCAGTTCAGGCTGGCCTTAAGCTCATTTTGTAGCTCAGGCTGGTCTTGAACTCACAACAATCCTCCTGCCTCAGCCTCCTGAGTGCTGAGATTATAGGCATGCGCCACCACGCCTGGCCTAGTTCTAGTTTTTGGCATGTGGAGAGCCACTTTTTCCAATACTATTTATTTATTTTTGCAGAACCAAAAAACTCAGGGATTGAACTCAGGGCCTTGTGTTTGCCAGGCAAGCACTTATTCTACTGAGCCATCTCCTTGACCCTCCAACATCATTTATTGAAGAGACTATCTTTCTTCCAGTGAGCCTGTTTGGTTCCTTTATCATAGAGAAAGTGGCTGAGTGTTTTTGGGGGATGCACCTCTATCTTCTGTTCTG
>PVKA01026451.1:0-31709 GCA_004027165.1 Ctenomys sociabilis | reverse complement strand
ACACACACACACACACACACACACAATTTTCAAACCCATAGGAATCACAAACATTTAATATTTTACTTGATTAAAAAATCCACTCCCAAAATATGAAAACTAGATTCCCTGAATACCTATCCCCCACTAGAAACAATCAAAATTTAAAACTATGTTTTGGAGCAACTTGGCAAACCATAAAATGAAAAAAAAAAAAAAAAAAGGAATTTTGCAAGACATTTAAGCTGTTTTGAGGATTATCTAATCACCAAATCCAACCCTGGTGACGCTGATCTTGTGTCAGGCAAACTTAAATTTTACAGAATCTGAAGAGAAAGCTTAAGGATAACAGTTAATGCCAAGTAAGAACCTCCCTCACTCTCAAGAAATTTCACAGGGCATCACCACCTAAATGACAGAAAGACTACTAAAGAAGGATGAAGAATAATTTAATATAGCTGTCTGCTTTGACTATAGAAAATTCCCTTTATACAAATTTATGACCAAAATCCATGCTGTTATCTGAAAATCCTCACATGAAGTAATAAACTCTCAGAAATTGTAAGACTTCAAAGAACCCACAGAATCAAATAACCTCTGGAATTTCAAGAAATTCTCAAAGATGAAGTTCCAAAGGAAATAAACTCACAAACAAAATAATGATTAACAACCCAAAGAATCCAGACTACAGAACCCCTCAGACACTAAAACTATCAGCAAATAGAAAATGTCTAATGTGTTAATGGAAATTAGTTTGATGCTGGGCTGGGGAGATAGCTCCGTGGTCTTAAGCGCCTGCCTGGCAAGTGCAAGGACCTGGGTTCGATTCATGTGTGCTGGCCCGGGAACTCCAGGCTCACAAGGCATGTCTTGTAATCCCAGCACTGGGGAAGTTGAGACAGGAGGATTACAATAGTCTGAAACGCATAGTAAGACCTTGTACTAAATAAATAAATATATTTTTAGGAAACATTAGCTTGATGAGAAACTGTAAAAGATACTGGCTAGGACTAAGCCAGTAGATTAAAAATAAAAATTAAATACTGCAATCTTAGCTCTTGGGAAATCAAGGCAGGGGAATTGGCTGTAAATTTGTGGCTACCATGATTACTACATAGTGCATTCAAGCAGCCCGAACCACAAAGCAAGACCCTATTTCTTTCTTTTTTTTTTTTTTTTGTATTTTAGAGAAGGGCCTACAGGGTATTCAGGGTCTCACTACTAGATTGACTCATTAATCCGCCTGTTTACAGCCTCCAAGAGCTGGGATTACAGGCACATGCCACCACACCCAGCTCAGTGTGCCCCAGTGGCGGGGCCACCATTGGCAAGGAGGACCCGAACCTGCTTGCAGGCCCCTGAACTTGCTTGCAGGCACTTTTTTTTTTCTTTTTGCAGAACCAGGGACTGAACTCAGGCCCTTGCGCTTGCCAGGGAAGCACTTATTCTACTGAGCCATCTCCCCAGCCCTTGCAAGCATTTTAAGCTGCTGATCTATTTGGCCGGCCCTCAAGAATCTATTTCAAAAATACAAAAATCAAAAATAATAATAAAATTTATACTTCATTGAAAAACTCATTAGAGCAATAATTGGTTACTTAAAACAATACTAAGTACCAAAATATTAAAAGAATAAAATGTAGGGGCTGGAGATACAGCTCAGAAAGACCCCAAGTTCAATCTCCAGTACTTCAAAACAAACAAAAAGAATAAAACATAGGATATGTACATGCAGAACAGCTACATTTATAAATTATAAATATTTTATATTTTTATAAAAGACATGCAAAATGAAATTTGAAAAAAAAGATAAAAGAGAAGGCAGGATGTTTAATATATACATATGCATGTATACACACACACACATATATGTATGTACATATAATGCCTACGAGCACAAACATGGCAAAAATATTTTTTAAAAAATAAAACTCGCTGAGTGCAGGGATGAATATCCCTAATCTCAAAATCTAAAATCCTCCAAAATCCACATTTTTGCACATAAATGGAAAAATCCACACCTGACTTCAAGTGACAGTCAGGAACACTAAAAATACTGTATATCTAACAAAAAGAATTCTTCCAAAATCATTTACCAAATGAATACTTTATACCTTAAAGTTTTTTTGAAACAGGGTCTTACTACATAATTGAGGCTGGTCTCAAACTCATGGTGATCCCACCTTAAAACTCAAGAGTATTACTATTACAGATATACATCACACACCACCATGCCTGGCACTATACTTTAATAGTTAACAGTTAAAAAAGAAAAAAAGAATACTCGAAGAATAGGTTTCAGAAAAGTAAAATAGTCTAAAGCCAACACAAACAGATGAATAGTTAAAAGTTATAGGGAACAGAAAGAGATCTAATCACAATTCCCCTAAGATATATTAGCAAGGAAGAGGCCGTGTGTGTGTGTGTGTGTGTGTGTGTGTGTGTGTGTGTGTGTGTGTATTTTTAATATCCTGCCTTGTCTTTAATCTTTTTTTCTTTTTGCAGTGCGGGGGATTGAATTCAGAACTCTGCATTTGCCAGGCAGTGCTTATTCTACTGGGCTATGTCCCCAGCCCTGAAAGAGGCAATATTCTAAACCAATTTCCCCAGATTTGAGACCAGAGGATTCTATGAAATAAAGAAATACAGTCAATGTCCCTGGTACTACCAAAAAATAAATAAATAAATAAATAAAAGGGCCGGGGAGACGGCTCAGTAGAATAAGTGCTTATCTGGCAAGTGTAAGATCCTGAGTTCAGCACCCAGTACCGCCAAAAACATAAAAAATTAAAAAATGAGCCAGAAATATAGTGAATGCAAGACACCGCTCAAAGAAAAAAAAATTTCCGTAATAGCACAAATCAGAAGTCTACAGCATCTTCAAAATTCTAAGCAAAAAATGTTGATTGACAGTAATAACCACTAGCTTCCAATACTATTTACATGGGCTTAACCCTCAGGTGTTGACAAGTTGATCACAAGTTCATCACATTCATTTCACAAGTTGACCACATTTATTTCTTTCACATTATCTCAGTGCCAAAGAAATTTTGAGAAAAGACCAGAACCCACAGATGCTATTTTCCCTCTAATGACCATTACATGTATGTAACTCGATTAAAAAAAGTATAGCAAACTAAAGCTAACATATATTCTCCTATTAAACTTAAAACCAAAGTCATTCCTCCATAACTTTTAGAGAATTCCCTGTGGTAGTTTTCATCAATGCACATTCAAAGGAGTATTAAATGGGTGTTCATTCAGCAATAAAGTTCCATAACCACTGCAATAAAAAAAAATATATATATATATATACATATATATCAGCCTGAGTTTAATCTTCAGTACTGCCACAGAAACAGCCACAGAATTTTAATGACCTTTACAAGGTACTTACATAGTTTACCTAAAATAATATGCAACTAAGCAATTAAAAAAATAAAGATACAAGTATTTCTATATAAAATATCCAGGATACTGCATACAGAAGGAAATCCAAAGAGACTGGGGATCTCTGAGTTGAGATTTCTAAAGTCAACCTAGAGCTCCAGAGATACGCAGTGTGTTCCCCCAAACCTTCATATTATCAACCTAAGCATGTAAGGAAACTATTGGAGGTCACAGCACAAACACAGGATCAGAAGCAGTTGCAAAGTGGAAAACCTCATGATTCGTGGGACACTAAACAGAATAAGCTGAAATATGTTGAGTGCTTCAGCAATGGGGCAAAAAATTAAAAGGCTTAAAAGCTGCAGTCTTTCGGTCTAAAATGTCTAAGCACCTGCCTGGCAAGGACAAGGACTAGAGTTCAATCCCTGGTACAGCATGTGATGCTGGCTCCAAAATCGGGCATGGTGGCACACACCTGTAACGCTAGCAATGGGGAGGCTGAGACTGGAGAACACTGTGAGTGGGAGCTGTGTAATGAGACCCTGTACCAAATAAATACACAAATAAACAAGGAATAAAAAAAAAAAAAAAACCCACCTCGAATGGCATGTCTCACAGCCAGATATAGTGGTGTACACCTGGAATCCCAACATTTTGGGAGGCTGAGGCAGAAGCACCATAAAAGTTTTGGTTTAGCCTAGCCAACTCAGCCAGATCCTATCTCAAAGTAACTTTTAGAGGGACTAGGGATGTGGCTCAGGGTAAAAGCCTTGGGTGAATAAATATAACAAAGCAAAATTCACGAGTTAGACCTAAAGCAGTACTTAGAAGTTTACAGTACTAAACACCTGGAAGACCTCATATTGAGAGAGAGAGGAAAGGAAGAGGGAGGAGGGAGAGAGGGAAAAAACCCCATTTTACAAACTATGACAAAGAAAAATCCTTTCAGCCATGCAGGACAGTACAGTTTGTACCCAGCTATCACGAGGCTGAGGCAGGCAGAGTACAAATTCCAATCCAGTTGGGGTAATTTAGTGAGACTATGTTAAAATAAAAATGCGTAAAAATTGTGGGAGTGTAGCTCCACAGTAGAGCACTATCCTACCATGCACAGAGCTCTGGGTCAAACCCTCCCCTGCAAAAAACCTCCATCACTAAAGAACCAGAATTTGCTAGTAAGTAGGTTATCATAATATTCTTTGGTGTATTATGATATACCAAAGAATATTATGCTGAATTAAAGTCAACACGTAAATATTTATTTCATTAATCCACCAAAGATGGATTCAAATCTGTATGGCCCATAAGCTAAATCAACTTTTATATTCTCAAGTGTTAAATGTTTCCAAAGTACTTGTGCTGGGTGTAGTGGCACATACCTGTGACACAGCATTCAGGAGGCTGAGGCATGAGTATTTCTATGAGGGAATCTGGCCTGGGCTACACAGTGAGTTCAAGGCCAGTCTGAACTACACAGTGAGACCCTGTCTCAAAGTAATCTTCCAAGTCTGGCTTATGGCCCAAATATTTCCCCAAAAGATAACAATATAAATAAGTAAAGCCAGTGCTACCTTTAAAAAATTACATTAAAGACTATAAAATTTTAGATTGTTTAAAAATGATCAACTTTTTAATGCCCCCCCCCTTCTACTTCCCACATCCAACATACAAAGCACTTTATCATTTTAGGTCTATTTCTACATTCACTCAATCGGGCTGGGGAGATGGCTCAGTGGAATAAGCGCTTCCCTGGCAAGCACAAGGGCCTGAGTTCAATCCCTGGTTCCACAAAAAAAAAAAAAGTACATAGTTTCTAAATTCACTCAACCAACATAAAAAGCTTACTACATCCTCAAGTGCTAGAATGAACACTGAATCCAGAGCTTTCTTTTTTCTCAGGGCCATGACCCACGTCGAGTGTTCCTCTACCTCCATTCCAACTTTTTAAGAGAAAAGTTGGAAAAACTTTTACTTCTTTTTCACTTATGTATTTGGTACAGGGTCTCATTACACAGCTCAAGACTCGCAGTGATCCTCCTGTATTCAGACTCCCCAACTCTGGGACTACAAGTATGCACCACCAGCCCAGACTCAGTCACTGGCTCAGTGTGCCCTGGAGGCGGGGCCTGTGCAGTATGCAGGTCTGGGGATAGAACCCTGGTCCCTCCCTGAATTTGCCAAAGCAGGTACTTAGTCTGATCTATCTCATCAGCCCTAGGAAAACTTTTAATTGAACTGTAATTTAATTAGGTCTGGACTCTACATAGACCCCCACCACAAAAAAGGTCCTTTAGTGACCCTGGGATTATAACATGGTTTTCAATCTTGCAAAAATGTCAATGACTATTTCAAACCAGATCTGATGCATTCAGAGTGGTATGGCCACAGACTCAAGGTCACAAGGGGAATATTTTCCTCAAAGCCCTTCCTTTTTTTTTTTTTTTTTGTCTTTTTGAGACAGGGTCTCACTATGCAGTTCAGGCTGGCCTTAAGCTCACTTTGTAGCTCAAGCTGGTCTCAAACTCACAACAATCCTCCTGCCTCAGCCTCCCAAGTGCTGGGATTAAAGGCATGTGCCACCAAGCCCGGCTTCAAAGCCCTTCCTGAAAATACCAGATTATACAGTTATCACAAGTTCTATCCAGAGTATTAAAAAAGGGTACAAACTTCAAACTGAATAGAAATCTAAGTTGAGGTTCTACCACTTTTTAATGCATGTAACTAGACTTCTAATTCTGTCTTTTCTCAACTAAATTTCTATAAAAGGGGACTCTAGGCTCTTGGGGGGTTGGAGGAGGTCACAGAAAGGATCTTTAAAAAATTCCAAAAAACAAGAAAAAAAAGTTCCATGAAAGTCTTTCAAAATTAGAATTAAGCATTTCAATTCATGGGACCAAAATTGGTTTCAAGACTTTAATACTATGTTCACATCGTACAAATCTTAAGTAGATTCCCAGCCTTTTATGACAAGGCCAGCATCAGCAACCTCTAAAAAGTAATTTACAAGGTTTCAAACCCAAGACCTAGGTAGGGTGGAACATTTTGTAGCTATGAATGAAAACATTGTTCAGCTTCTAAATAAAACACAAGTGGATGTCCCTCTTCTCAAGGAAACTTCACTAACTCCCTAATACATTGAAAGAACTGACACCACAGCCATAGGAAGGCCCTTCACAATCTAAGAGACCTAGACATTCTTTATACGTCCTTGTTCCCCAAATCCCTTCATTTAAAAGCTTGCAGTGGGCCAGGGAGATAGCTCAGTGGAATAAGTGCTTCCCTGGCAAGCGCAAGGGCCTGAGATCAATACCAGGTTCTGCCAAAAAAAAAAAAAAAAAAAAAAAAGCTTGCAGTGAGTTCGAGTGTGTGTGTGTGTGTGTGTGTATACCAAAAGAAAGTAGGCTTCCCACGCACTTCACACACTTGTCATCCACGATGGAGTCTTTGGAAATAAGCATACCTACCCTAATTTCTTCTCTCCTTATAGACCTTTGTAAGTGAGAGCTCATGAAAGTTTTTAAAACCCACAAGGTCTTTAGGATATTGAGCAGAAACTGATGATCAGAATTTCCAAACCACCCAACGTTCTCCCCTCAACCGACTTAATAGCGGTTTGAGGGGTGGAACTAGGGGAGTGAGGAAGCGCGTGCTTAGAACTGTAGAAGCCCAAGGATCCATATCCAACAGCAAAACTAAATAAAAATAAATATAACGTTCATTTCCTATAACTGTACATCTCTAGTATGAATTTAGCTGGTTCTAAAAACAAAACTGATCTACCTTTCCCGAAATAAAATGAAGTGAACCAATGGCAAAAGTAATCAATCCTCCTTAAGCCTCCCATGTGGAGTAAACTCTTGGGGGGTTCGTCCCTCCCGGAGCGGTGGTGCCCACCCCTTACCCCAGCACTTTGGAGCCAGGAGCAAGAGGACGGCAATTTCGTGCCTCGCCTGTAAGAGCTCATCTTGAAAACTAAATAAAAGCTAGGAAACTCAGTTAATATGACCCCGAGTTTAATCTCTAATACTTGAACAAATTCTAAATTTCAAAATCCCAGCCTGTCATAGTGGCGCACGCCTGCACTCCCAGCACTCCGGGAGGCTGAGGCATGAACGACGTCAAGTTTGAGCCCAGCCCGCACAACTTAACGATACTGTCTCAAATATGAAAAAAAAAAAATCAAGAACGTCTGGGCGTGGAGCTCACTGCGAAAAGCCCTAGGTCTAATGCTCTAGTACCCAAAAATAAATGAATAAACAAATAAATAAATAAATATCCTCTATCGGACCAATTTACTCCAAGCGTGCCCCACGATTTCGAATCGCGGGGCAAACTTTGTTCCCTGCCCCGGACTCACTCGAACCAGGCCCCCGAACACGCGGACCACACGCCAACGCAGGACAGTCTGCGGGCGCCGAAGGCCTCCCCTGGGAGAAGCTCCGCCATGGCTCGGACCGCAAGGGAGGGAGACGGAGGAAGCCCCTCGGAAGAGCGAAGATCCGGCAGCCGGCGCGAGAAACCACACTGACGCCTCCCTGCCATGTGCCGCGGCTCCGCGGGAAGAGCCTTACATAACCGGCGTCCGGGCGTTCAAGCCTTCGGTACCGGTCGCCGCTCGCGCTCGCCGCCTCGAGCCCGATCCTCGCGTCCCCCGCAGTTGCGGCTCCCGCGAGGCGAAGCGGCCGGCCTAGGCCCCGCGCGGGAGGCCTGGAAGCCGCGAGCCGAGGCCGCGCCGCCCCTCCCCGCCCCGCCTCGCGGCCCGACCCGACCCGGCTCGGCCCCTCCGCCCCGCCGTACCTGAGAGCGCGCGCGACCCGGCCGCCGAGGCCGGGGACGCGGGGCAAAGCGCGGGTCCGTCACAGCATCTCCCGGGAGACGCGGGCTGGGAGCGCGTTCCTCTGATCGCCGGCCTAGGGCTCGCACACAGCTCAGCTGTGAAGACGCAGCCCTGCTCCCCGCCGCCGGCCTAACCCTCCTGCTCCTGCTCCTCCTCCTCCCCTCGAGTTTCTGCCGCCTCGGCTCGGACGGAGCCGGCGCCGCTCAGCGCTTGGCCCTGGGCGGACGAAGCGAGTCTCACAACACCCGGGTAGGGAGGGAGGGAGGGGGCGGAGGGGACAGGGAGGTCCGGGAGGGAGGGGCGCCGGGAGAAGATCGCGGCCGCCGAGGGTGGAGTTCTCGCGAGCATTCCGGACAGGGCGCTGGTTCCGCGGGAATTTCAAACTTCCTGTGGCCGGAGGCGGGGGCGAGGAAAGAAGCAGCGTTGGGAAGTGCTGCGTGGCTACGCAAAATAGGGTCTCCCCGCCCACGGAAACTACTGGGGAGAAAGACTACGAATCCCACAGTGCTCTGCGCGTTGGGCTGCTTGAAAGTTGGGAATCGTTCTCCGTGGCCTTGGCCCGACTGGCAGTGACTCTCCCTGGAGTTCGCGAAGGGCCCCTCTTGCAGGCGGATCACTGATAATCTTGTCTCCATTGGCAGCTACATTTGGCCTCCGTGTTTTTCTTTTTGTGTCCGGTTTCAGGTCCCAGGGGTGCACTAGACTTCTTGGGAAACTTTTTGTCCTTCCTATATATTTTCTGCATATATCCTAGTGCGTTAGTGGTCAGAGGTACTCACCCACTCCTCCACGTTTAGCCTAATATTTTAAGTCAATACCTGGTGATGAGGTGTAGCTCTGTGAGCTTAGTGTGTATAAGACTGGATTTAATTCCAGCACAAGAGTAAAGAAAAGAAATTACACCAAATCTTGTTATCTTTTTAACTATTATTTTGAAACAACGTTTCGAACAAATACGTGTGCAATGTATCAAATACTCTGTAGCAAATGAAAGGATTATAACACAGCAGAGTGAAGATATTAGCGTGCTACTCTTACCACTAAGGTATATCCGTTTCTGTTATCTCCCACATGCTTTTTGAGAAGTCTTTCAGAAATGTAATTATCTTTAATTTTTTTCATACTTTTGCTATTTCATTGACAATAACTTTCACGAAGTACTATGGTAAATTGTCACAGGGAAGGAGTTGGGTGAGTGAGAGGCTGCTGCTTTGGGTGGTAAAAGAATTTACTAAATAGTCAAGGAATTTAGAAAAGTTAGAGTGTTGACATGTGGCAGGAGAGCGGCAGATGAGGGCCCGGCTGTTAGGGTGAAAGGCTGAGATTTTTATATGGGTTTGAGGACATGAAAAGGATGTGGAATGATCAAAAGAAGCATCAAGAAGACTTAGGTCAGCCAGCACTTTGTATCTCAGAGGAACATTGATACTGGGTTAATAGTGATACATTAAAGGCACCAACTTAACATGGTCCACTACATTGGTTCTCACAAAAGACCCTTGACCAAGCTCAAGGACTTCGTGAAGACCTGTTTCCAGCCCAGTTATATTGCTAGTGAGCTGTGTGACATGAAAATCAAGCAACATTCTGGGCTTCCATTATCACATCAGTAGAACACAGAGGACTGGATTCAATGATTGATTCAATATACATTTATTAATCTTGCTGTAAGATCCATTTGTAAAATTCTAAACTGTTTGTATACTCCCCCCACATTAATTGCCCTTCTACCTGGTCTTTTGGATTTTAATTTTCCCTTCCATCATCATCAATAGACAGACTTTCGTACAGCTGTCTACAACCTGTCTATAACCAACCCCACCTGCACTATGTACGTGCTTCCTGAAAATCTTCTGCTCTACTCCAAGTATGTTTCACCTCGCACCCTTTTCTCCCAATCTAAATCTTAAATATGTGCCAAGGACCAATTCAAGCCTCTTTCCTCTTCCAGCTCTCCCCTTCAACTTCAGCCCACATGAATTACTAAAAGCTGAAGTTGAAAATAGACTGGCTGTTATTTCATGCCAGTTTCCCTGTTTGCTGCTGACACACTATCCACCACCCACAACCCAGCTACCCTGGTAGCACAGACTGCATCTTGTGAGAATGCTTCCCTCTTACCTGTGTACCTGCTCCTTTTAAAATTTTAATTACTTCATTAACTAAATTTCCAATGTAAATCTTTAAACTTTTGTCTTTTTTCAGACCTTTAAACATATGCCAAGTTATATAAGTTTCAAGAAGGTATCAAGTGAAAAAAAAATCTGAGTTTCATAGTTTAAGAAGCTTTAGAAAAAGCTAATTAATACAATTAAACATATTTCTGTTATTTTGGTTCTGCCTGGTTGGCAAAGACCCAGAACCTCAGGAGTAGTGTTTGTTTACACCTTTACAAAGTTACAAGACACATTGTTGCCTAACAACTAATAGCCAAAAATTATCAATTGTTTTGTTTGTTCCTTTGTTTGTTTAATTTTGGTGCTAGCAGGATGAACCCAAGGCTTTTTGTATTGAGCTTTTTTGTTTTTTTATTTTGAGACTGTTGCTAAGTTGCTAAATTGCCTAGACTAGATTCAACCTTGGGAGCCTCCTGTCTCAGCCTCCCAGAGTGCTGAGACTACAGGTGTTTACTACCTCACCTGGCTAAAACATTCTTTTCATGCAGTACTCCACTGCCTTTAGTATACTTGCCATTTCCCTAAAGTTGCTCAACCATTCCACTTAAATTGGGAAATGTCTTGCCTTTTTAGTGTTTCATAGAATAGGCTTTGGTAAACACTGCTTCATAATTTTCTTATTGGAAGAAGCACAGAGCAGTGAAGCAAATATGACCACGGAGCCAGTATGCCTTCCACCACTCCTAGCAACATGATTATAATCTGGTTGTTCCACTCCCTGAGCCCATTTTTCTCAACCAGGAAAAAAAAAGGTAGTGTGAATGTACCTCCTTTGTCACAAAGATCAAGGGACAAGAAGTGCCTAGCTCCACAGTCTAAGCTCCTGCCTGGCAAGTGCAAGAACCCAGGTTCGATCCCCATGCTGTGTCAGCCCCAGAACCTTGCACCCACCAAAACTGGGCATGGTGGTGCGCTGTAATCCCAGTGCTGGGGAGGCTGAGACAGGAGGATCACGAGTCTGAACTTCATAGCCAGACCCTGTACCAAATAAATAAATAAATAAATAAATAAATAAATAAATAAATAGGACTTTTAAAAAATCCATTAGAAATAGAATTTGAAAGTGCTGTAGGTTTGGTTTGGTTATTTGAAATGCTGGGGATCAGCATTTAGCTCCACCAACTAGATAAGCACAACTTCAACCGTCAGAACTACATTTTAGTTTACAACTCTACCAGATTGGATGGGTTGGAGATCCATCTCTCTAGACTTGAAATGTGGGCACCATTTTGAAGATTCTTTCCAAAGCTGCTCGAGTTTCTCTCATCAACTAGTTCCATAGTACATGGTTAGTGCTAAGACATTAAGGTTTTTAATTGCAACTTGTTTAAATTAGAGACCTGTGCCTGTCCATTGCTATTTCAAATTATGTGTGCCCTGAGAAGTTTTAAATAACAAAAAGATAGTAGTAATCTAAAGTGATACAACAGTTTCATAAATGTGGGAGGTTTCTACCTTTTGTGTGGGGGTTGGGGGGACAGGTCATTCATTGTCTTTCTCATAATAGAGTAATAAAAATGCTAAGTCTTTCACACCCAATGAAGTCAACATCCTCAAGCCATTGCATTTTAGTCTTTTCACCTTCCCAATCCAGGTTTATCTTCATATTGATTTCTTGGTTTTCCAGGGCCCACTTAGTACTCTGTGATAGGATGTGTCCTATCGACACCATGAAAATTTGCTTTTATCTCCTTACAACGTGTTATCTCATTCTCTTACGAAGCCTTTGCTTGTTCTTGTTTTTTGTCAATTTTTCCAAATTATGTCACTTTATTGTTTTCTTAATTCTTATGCCATCTGATTCTATATCATTTTTAGCTTTCTGAAAAACAAATTTTAAGAGATTTTCTTACCTGCTAAGACTTATATTTTTTCCCCCACCATTTTATACAGACAACATTTATGCTTGATTTTTTGAAGGCTGAAAGGACAGGTGATATTATCATGTGTATTTCTTCCCGCCAAAGCCTCATGCAGTCATTGAGGCACAGTTCTACCGTGTGATCAATTCATGATCCACGGCTGGGATTATGGGTCTGAGTACTGCTGGGGTTATGGGTGTGAGTACTATACCCAGCATGGGGTAGCTAGCCTGATTGTAACATCAGAGAGACAGACTCACTCTCTGTCGCCATTATTACCGCTACTTTTCCCATTTGCTCTTGCTGTTTTGCCATTCTCTACTGCGGTGACAGCTGCTCTCTGCCCTGTGCCACATTGCCTTGAAGCCAGCTGAGTATGGACTGAATTCTACATTAACTGTGAGCTAAATAAACTTTTCCTTTCTTCATTTTCGGTGTTGAGTATTTGTCCCAGCAACAAAAGAAGAGTAACCAAGACAGGTGGTAAGAAGGAAGCATCTGGCTGGCCATTTTGGGGTGACAGCAACATCAACCTGGCTATAGTCTTGGTCTCAGAGGAAACTTGGCCATGTAAGGACTCCTACAGTTTTTGTGTCAAGTAGACTGACTTATAGTCCTAGGAAATTTATAAACAGAATTTATTAATTTACAGTCGTGGGTATTTCTTTGTTTTGATCTGGATCCCTATATGTTTACCCATAAAAAAGGGAACCCTAACCCTTTGCAGATAGTGAAAGAAACTGAATAATCAGTAAGTGCCTGGAAAACATTAAATCAAAGTGTGTGTGTGTGTGTGTGTCTCTGTGTGTGTGTGTATCTGTGGTTAGTTTAGGGAGCTATTTCATCCAGATCTGGAAAGCCTGATGACTCATAACTGCCTCTAAGTTCCTTTAGATGAAGGATACCATTGTCTGTGCACAAAGTCGATCAAAGCACATACAAAAGCTAGTTTTTTTTTTTTCTGCTGAACTGTATTAGTCACATTCTAGTTGCTGGGGCAAAATACCCAGCTCTCACAACGTCAAGGAGAAAAGGTTTATTTTCATTCATAGTTTTGGTCACTTCCATCTGTGGTTGGATGGCTCTAAGGCAAAAACAGCATGGCAGAGGGAAGCTGCTCGCTGTGTGACAGCCAAGGAGTAGAAAGAGGAATCAGGGACAAGAAAATGCTTCCACCAAGTGGGGTGCACTCCTGTCACCCCAGCACTCAGGAGGCTGCGGTAGAAGGATCAGCGTGAATTCAAGGCCAGCTGGGCTAACTGAATAGTTTAGGGCCAGCCTGAACTACACAGTGAGACCACGTATCAAAAAAAAGTACACTGTTCCAAGTCATGACTCCAGCAACTAATCCACTGGGGAATATTCCACTCCTGTGACCTAATTCCCTCCAAAATCTCCACCTCTGAGCTCCTTTAGGGGAAAATTTTAGATCTAAACAATAATATGAAGTTGCATTTTCCAACAGATTTTTTTTCCTTTTCTTTTTCTTTCTATTTTTCTTTTTTTGTATAGGGTCTAACTAGGCAGTTTGGACTCATAGTGATGCTCTTATTTTCAGCCTCCCCAACACTGGGATTATAGGCATGCAACACCATGCCCAGTCTCAGTGGCCAGCTCAGCGTGCTGGGGCAAGGCTGGTGCAGCACTGGTGCTGGGAATGGAACCCTGGTCCCTGAGCTTGCCTAAGCAGGCTCTTAGTCCACTGAGCTATCTCACCGGCCCAACATGAATTTATCCTAGGATTATTTGCAGGGCACTGTGAGCAGTGTATGAGAAATGACAACACTTCTGAGTCATAATTTATTCATTCTGTCTCTGATTCATATCCACTGATAGTCAAATCTATCAGGATTGGGGCCAGGGAGATGGCTCAGTAGAATAAGCACTTCCCTGGCAAGTGCAAGGGGCTGAGTTCAATACCTGGCTCCACAAAAAAAAAAAAAAAAAAAAAAAAAAATCTATCAAGATTGCATGTGAATTTCAGTTGTTTAGCTTTAAGAGGACAATCCCACTTCCCTTTTGTAAATTTTTCATTTCCATCTTGATGAATTACCACTACCTCTAACTATATACTTATACAAATCTAATGGAAAACTTATAATAGCCATTCTTTTCTACCATAACATTATACTGTGCAATTATGACAATGTGATAAAGAAAACATCATGGAGGGAGAACACTTTGAAGAATTATTGGTTCAAGTCATCACTTCATTCCTCGAATACTGGCAAGATATAGTAGTGATGGGAAAGAGCACAGTCTAACCTGGGTTGGAATCCTGTCTCTACCACCCGTCATCCGGAATGTGACTAGCAGTTATTATGCCAGTGCTCCTAGTATAGTCTGCAAACTGTCTACAGGGTCTGCTATGAGACAAGAAGCTTGCACCAGAATACAAAAATCATTTACGTCACAAATATGCAAAATGTCATGGTTTGTGTCCCCAAAGCCTCTTGGGGTGAACTTCTAGAGTTTGATTAATTCATGACCCAATGCTGAGATTATGGGTGTGAGTGCTACACCCACAGATAGCTATGCAATATAAAGAAGGAGAGAAGCCTTGTTTCTGCCTCTGCCACCACTGCTGCTGCTACTGCTCTTCCCTTTTTGCTCTTTCTGTCTCATTGTCTTCCACTGCTATGAACAGCTGCCCTATGCCATGTGCCACTCTGCCTTGGGGCCAGCCGAATATGGACTGTAATCTCCACAAACTATGAACTAAATAAACCTTTCCTTCCTTAATTTTGGGTGTCTGATATTTTGTCCCAGGAATAAGTGAAAAGTCACCAAGACACATGCTGTTTAATTCAGCTTTTTTTTCAGAGTAAAACATTCTCAGTGAAAAAAAGTATACTGATCTACATACTGGCCCAGGCTGTAACATTAAAAGGGGAAATAAAACCAACTTCACAGGCTGTTTTTATAATGATAAAATGAATAGCTGGAGTGTAGCTCAGTGGTAAACCACAGGCCTAATTTCAACCCACAAAACAAATACAACCCCCCCAAAATGCTGATACATGTAAAGTGCCTGGCACAGTAGATGTACAATAAATAGCTGTTTATTGTTGGCTTTTGGCTACCTGCATCACACAATTTAGCACTAAAAGCAAACTTTTCCAGAAGGTAAAAATCCAGCAACAGGCTCGGAGATGCAGGAGAAGCAAAATGCTGACGGTTTTCAACCTGACATTCACCTCTTTTCTCTGAAGACTGCAACACTTGTCTTGCTGAAAATCTAATTCTTCATCTGTAAATCAGCATAATAATAGTGCTTACCTCAGAGAGCTGACATGAGATATAAGTTACAAACCTTGTGTAAGACGCCTGTAACAGAACCAGACAGCAGGAGTTCAATAAATACTAGTTTTATTCCTTCACTATCAGTGGCATTGAGAATGCTTTCTTTTTTTTTCTTTTTTCTTTTTTTTAATTTTAATTTTTTTTATTTTATTGAAGTAAAAATATCAATGAGACAGTTTTAAGATACCTTGACAAGATGGATTTGATAAATTAATACATTGCAAACTGTTTTCATAATGTTTTGGTATCATAGAAGGTGCATACATGATTTATACTTACATTATTATAGTATATGTCTCTTATCAGTAAATTAAGAGAGTGTAGCTATTTGCATAACTTATTTTTTATACCTGAATTACATCAAAGATTCAATAATTAATACTTTTTACCTTATTATTTCCCTAGTGGTTGTCCATAGTACTAGAAGCCGACATAATATCCTGTCCAACCACCATTAATGCAAATCTTGCCTCTCATAGAATTATGTAGAAGCATGGTGTTATCTATCCCAACTGTACTGTCCATACACACACATCATGATTCTTCCTTTCTATACCCCTTCCTTTGTCTACACCTGTCAAAGATGGGTACTCCATTGTCATTCAACTAATTTAGGTACCTGAACTATACAAATGGAAATGTACAACAACAACTAAAAACAATTGAGTCAGATAAGGCAAAGTGAATGGCATATGCTGCAGGATGCTAATCAGCTTTTCTTCTGGATGGTTAACAACCCAAGTTCACAGATCAAAATTGGAAAAATAGAAGAGCCACAAGGCCAGCCAACATTTTGGCCCTAGCCTTTTAAGGTCAGCGAAGACTCAGGACATAGGAGAACCTGTACTGCAACATCATGAAACTCAGTTGAGTTCTAAATTTTCTGAACAAGGACAATGCTTTCAAGAATATTTGCATGAGGAGTAGGAAGGAGTGTAGCCCAACAGTGGTGCCTGTGCTCAGCATGGGCAACACCCTAGGTTTGAGCCCCAGCACAAAGAAAAGAAGAAAATACATTTGCATAACAAGAAACCTAGGGTGTTTATGTTTTTAGGTACTGGGGGTCAAACTCAGTGCTTAAGTGCAATTATGCAAGTGCTTCTACTACTATGTATCAACTCATCAAGAATTATCAATTTGGACCTAAATGCAGGATATCTTCAGAAAAATGAAAACCTAAAACTTGGAGTTACACTTGGAGTGTAACATACATAAGGCCCTGCTAAGTTTCTAAGGAGCCCTAATAGGACAATCATTTAGTATTATCCTAGGTTTGGAGTCCCCCATTTTGCTATCCTTAAAAACAACTGCTCTATTCCTAAGTACAGGAACACCAGCACATGAATGCACAAGTGATTTCAGTTGTCCCTCACTAGACAGACCTCCTTGTCAATCAGGCCAACCCTAAAGTAACAGCAGACACTTGTCCTAAATTACCCAGAGAACCAACAGCACTTGGAGCTCTTAAAACTAGGAGAATAAAGCACCAGTACTGGCATGCCCTCCTCAGCTACACTGCCCAGAAGTTTAAAGCCAAGGACAGAAACAAGCAATGCCTCTCAGCTGTTCAGAGCAGGGGCCCACACTGACTTTCCTTTCAGCTTTGCTTAAATTCAGTCTGTGTTGCTAAAGATGATCCACATCCCTTCCATTGGTGTAAGATTGATTTCTAGACTTGCAACCACCACTGCATAAAGATTACATTATTACTTAGCTCTCACTAGACAACCAAGAAAATCCACTGAAAGATGAAGAATAAAGATAGGGATAATATAAAGTTCTGATTGTCTTACCTAATATGCAGAATTTCAGAATTGGGCTTTTACATGTGGACACTATGTGTGTCCCAAGCTTTAAGTTTCATGCAAATTCCCTAAAATGATCACTAATAAAATAATCTGTGAAAAGAGTGGAATTCAGATCAGATGACATCTAGAGAGAGACTTACAATTTAAGCTCTGCTTCAAAATCTATTCTAATATGCTTTTGGAGAAAAATTATTACCAAGAGAGACAAAATTAGTCATATATATATATATATATATATATATATATATATATATATATATAATTTTATTATGTAGAAGCAGAAGACACATTTTATATTGTGTGGTTTTTTTTTTTTAAATTTTGGTTTTTTGAGATAGGGTCTCACTATATAGTCCAGGCTAGTCTTGAACTCACTATGTAGCCTGGGCTGGCCTCAAACTCATAGCAGTCCTCTTGTCTCAGCTTCCTAAGTAGTGCTGGGATTAAAGGTGTGTGCCACCAAGTCTGGCCTTGTTTGTGTGTGTGTGGTTCTGGGGACTGAACTCAGGGCCTTGTGGATGCAAGGCAAGAACTCTATCACTGAGCCACATCCCCAGCCTCTGACCTTTTGCTTTTATGTATTCTAAAATTATCTTTTTACATGGGGGATGAAAGTTAGTGGTACAATGAATGCATGCGTAACATGCACAGGGCCCTGAGTTTAATTCTAAAACAAAACAAAACAGAAAACAAAAACTAGGAATCATCCTGCTCAGAACTGCTGATCTCTTCATTAAGCTCATTAAACATCTATACAAAACAGAAATAAAGGCTGGCAAGATAGCTCAGTGGACTAAGAGCTTGCTTAGGCAAGCATACGGGCCAGGGTTTGATCCCTGGTACCACATGCTGTGCTGACCCCACCCACGGGCACCCTGAGCCAGCGATGAAGTATGAGTGTGGTGGTGCACACCTGTAATCCTCACTAGGGAAGCAGAAAACAGGAGGATCACTGAATCTAAGCTGCGTAGTGAGATCTTACACACACACACATACACACACAGAAATAATTTTAATGCAAATCCTGTGTGTGTGTGTGTGTGTGTGTGTGTGTGTTAAAGACTGAGCTCAGGGCCTGACTCAAGCACCTGATTTACTACTAAGTTGCAGCTTCAGTGTGTGTGTGTGTGTGTGTGTGTGTGTGTGTTGGATATGTAACATTGCTGTATTACCTGAGCTAGCCTCAAACTTATGGGCTCAAGTGACGGTTTCCGCAGTCGTTAGAAGTGTAGGCACGTGCCACTGGTTCTGACTTGATTCTGACTTTTTAAAAATCTGTAAGATAACAGTCATGAGACAATTAGGGAAATTTCTATACAATTGAGATATTAAATAGTATAAAACCACTTTTAGATGATAATGTGAATATTTAAGATAATATTCCTATTCTTAGGAACACATGTTATTGCAATATTTGGAGGTGGTCATGATATTTGACATTAACTTGCTATTGGGTCAGTAAGAAAAGTGACAGAAAGTAAATACTGAAAAATATTAATTCTACTGAATCTGTATATAGAGATAAATGTTTTCACTACTGTTTTTAAATTTTTATAAAAGTTTAGGGATAACAGGCAGAAGAAACCACAGTGGATAATATATTTTGACTATTTGAAAGCTTTAATCTTTTTAAATTATGGCTTAAATTTTGGTGGTGGGACCACATCAGACTATTCTTTTTATACTTTTATAATTTTCCACTTTCACAGATATGCTCTCTCTCTCTCTCTCTCTCTCACTTTGTGGCCAGCTCAACCTGCCCGGGGGCAGGGCTTGTGTGGCATGTGGTGCCCGGACTTGAAATGCAGTTCCTGCACGCTTGCCTAAGCGTGCCTAAGCAGGCATTTTAGACTGCTGAGCTATCTTGCTGGGCCCAGTTGTTATCTTTCTAATAAAATATATTAAATTTTAAAATCATGCAGCAAGTAAGAGATAAATGTTCAACAACTTTCTAGAAATCTATGGTGGTAGGTTGTATGTTCCAAAGATAGCTGCTGCGCTATATGTATTTCTTCGATCCTATATACTTGTCTTACAGTGAGATTGATGCTTTTGCCAGAGATCATGAGATGTGTGTTCTTTTTTTTTTGGCAGAACCAGGGATTGAACTCAGGCCCCTGCACTTGCCAGGCAAGCACTTATTCCACTAAGCTATCTCCCGGGCCCTGAGATGTGTGTTCTTCTCCTTGCATCTGGGTAGGGATTTGTGACAGCTTTAAACACTGACATTTAGAAAGAAACTGAAAAATACAGGACTTTGAAGGACAGGTCATAACAGAGATCCAGTGCACTTCTCTTTGTCCATCCTGAGAGGTCTACTGAGGATATCTTGGCTGATAGCCCCAGCTGTCTCCTAGCCAGGAGCAAGCACAAACTGCTTTCATATCAAGTGAATGCTTGATCCTCCAGATGATCACAGAGCCCAGCCTTTGCGTCTTCTATTTGATGCCCCATCGATTCTTTTGATGCCCCATCGATTCTTTTTTTTTTTTTTTTTTAGCAGAACCAGACACTGAACTCAGATCCTTGCACTTGCCAGGGAAGCACTTATTCTACTGAGCCATCTCCCTGGCCCCCGATACATATCTATTCTATGGTTAGGCTGGATTTCTGACCATGGATCAGTGAGAACGAATACATGATGTAATGCATGATACTGTGCTTCAAGTTAATAGTAATTTGTTATTCAACCATAGTAACATCTAGGGGAAGTCAGCTCCTCTGAGGTAGAAAGTGTGCTTGTTATTGGCTTCAGATATTGAGTGTCATTCATGAGGGAGAAGAATTAAAATGCTTTGTAAGTTATTATTAAACATTGTAGTCATCAGCTAATCAGATATAGTCTCCCATCAGAAAAAAAGCATTTACATGTTGAAGATGAGTCTCTGGGTAATTCTAAGAAGCCCCAAAGGGCATTTTTTAGAACTTTGACTATTAAGCTTGTCCCTATTGCCTGTGATCCATGACATCTCTATACCAGTGACATGGGAAGACAGTATGCAGTTAAATGTTCTTAGTTCTCCCTGCTATAGGGAAGCTCTGAATGTCGGCCAAGTAAGCAAGGTATCTTCCCCTGCAGTACAAACACTGAAGTGTTTCTGATCCATGTTGTGTCTTCATAGCTGTGCTTAGATACTTCACAGGTTGTTTCTTCATTAAGCAAACAATTTCACCTCACCTCCACCCCTGTAAATAGATTAGATCATATATGTCTTTAAAGTCAGCAGAATGCTACTGCGAAGTCCAGTTTTGAACAATCTTAGTCTTCCAACAGGAAAAAAGTTCAAGAAGTTATGTGAAGCATTTACTCAGAATTGTGTGCTTTCCTTGTCAGAGTTCCCATATCTCACCGCGTCATCATTATTTAAGGAAATGTAGTCTTAATGTAACACTTCCTCTTTTCTGTTCAGAAAATTGTAAACCTATCTGCAAAAAAGGGAACCATAGTTGTATCCAAAACATTAATATAAGCCGGGCGTGGTGGCGCATGCCTGTAATCCCAGCACTCGGGAGGCTGAGGCAGGAGGATTGTTGTGAGTTCGAGATCAGCCTGAGCTACAAAGTAAGCTTAAGGCCGGCCTGAACTGCATAGTGAGACCCTGTCTCAAAACAAACAAACAAACAAACAAAAAACAAAAACAAAACATTAATATATTCAGAGAGTGAACAATACTGCTACCCTAAGACTACCCAGGAACCTGGATGTATTTTGCTACATTCAAGCAGGGTGCTATGATAATGATATTGCAAAATATATGTGATGTGTGCATTTGTGTGTGTGTAATAATATTTTTTACAGTGGTCCATGGCTCTCTCCAACTCTACTTGTTCTATATGTGAAAGTAAAGACAAATTGTCTATGCATGCTATAATTTGGATCATGAATGTCCTTCAAAGGAGTCTGCTTAGAAGCTAAGTCTCTAGCCTTTTCTGCTACTCAGAAGTGGTGAAACCTTTGAGAGGTGGGGCCTAGAAGGAGGAAGTTAGACCTCCGAGGGTGAGGCCTAGGAGTTTCCTGATCCTCCTCCATCCTGTTGCTGTTTCCCAGCTGACAAATGATGAATGAACTTCTCTGCTATTTCCTTGCTATGATGTGCTGTATTACTTGGAGTAATAAGAAGTACAAAGCCAGGTGACTGTAGACTGAAAGTTTTGAAGCTGTGAGCCAAAATAAAATCGTCCTCTTCATAAACTGATTATATTATGTAGTTTGTCGCAATAATAAAAAGGTAATTGACACAGTGCAGTAGCATGGAATACTACTCATCTTCCCTACCTAGATATATATATCTCCCATATATGAGCCATACACCTATGTATGGCTCATATGTTGAACATGAGTAGTATTCCCTGCTGCTATTTATTTCCATTTAGAATGCTACGTGTACTACAAAGATTTGATTTGCTGTGTGGAACAAGTTATTCATTTCTGTCCACTGATTCAGGTCAGTTTTCAGTAGTTCCAAAGATCAATACAAGTAGCTATACATGTAAAGGACTTAGGAAGATCATTTGAGCTCAGAATGTTTTAATGTGAATTATCATTTAAAAATGATTCATTGTAAAGGTGGAACTTCTGACTTGATTCACTCACTGAAACTCATAGTAGAGTCAAACAATTCAGTAAAGTTAGCTATTTCAAAGCCATAGGAAGGGCCAGCCAGATAGCTCAGTAGACTAAAGCTCTTGCTGAGGCAGGTGCAGGGACCAGGGTTCAATCCCCAGCTTGCCATGCTGGCCCCACCCCCAGGGTGTGCTGAGATGCTGACTGAGACTGTGAATGGTAGCCCACACCTGTAATCCCAGCACTTGGGAGGCTGAAAACAGGAGGATCACTGTGAGTCTGATCTGTGTAGTGAGACCCTGTACTAAATATATATATATTTTTAAATCAAAGCCATGGGGTGTAATTCTTAAAATCAAAGAATATGCCTGAGAGTTGCCATTCTTAGGATTAGGAATAAAAATTATATACATATCACTCCTCTAATTAGGCATAACATTTCTTTGTGTGTGTGTGTGTGTGTGTGTGTGTGTGTTTCTTTTTGAGACAGAGTCTCACTATGCAGTTTAGGTTGGTCTTGAGCTCACTGTAGCCCAAGCTGGCCTCACAGTTGCGACAATCCTCCTACCCTAGCCTCCCAAGTTCTGGGATTACAGGCATGTACTATCACATCCATCAGGCATACCATTTCATTAGAAATTACAAGGGCCTCAGCAGGTACACCAGCTTATAATGACCATTTATTCACCGTGACAAACTTGTGTTGCTACCTATTATTTCAGGAACATATAGATATTTAATAAAAGTTTTAAAAATGAATAAATGTAAGTATTCTATCTTCTTAAAGTGTATTCTTTTAATCCTAATTCCCATTATACCCACTCCCTACCACCTTCATTCTGTAAAATTTAGGACCATTGTTATATAAGCTGCTAGTGTTCAAAGAAATTGTTTTAACATTTCTCTTCTTACTCACTGGAATTCTGTTGTTTTTTATTAAATTCTTTCCAAGACGCCTTCCACCAACATTACTAAATCCACTTACCCCTCTTGCTACCTCTGCTTATACTCTTTTTGCTTCAGACCTGGTTGTCATCTATAAGTCTGTACCATCTGATAAGTGAGAGAGAATTCCAACTCTGTTATTGGGTTCTGTCCCCTGGTTCCTCATCCTGCAGACCTTCCAATTGCTCCACTTACTTCTACCCTGGAAAAGAACTTTTCTTTTCTTCCTCCCTCTGTCCCTTCCTCCCTTCCTTCTTTTGCATTTAGGACAGGGTATACAGGGACTCTCGACTTGCTATGTAGATTGGACTCCCAAGTGATCCTCCTGTTTACAGCCTTGCAAGTGCTCATAGGCACGTGCCACCACATCCTGTCTCAGTCGCCCTCTCAGTGTGCCCTGGGGGCAGGGCTGGCATGGCAGGCCAAGGGATCAAACTCCCGGCCCTTGCATCTGCCTAAGCAGGTGCTTTAATCCAGTGAGCCATTTGGCCAGGCCTGGAAAGAAGCCTTAGACAGTTTGGAGTTAATGGAAAAGTTATCTGATTACTTTGATCACTGATTCCAAAGTTAACAAGGGTGATTACCAAAGTGTCCTCTTGGGGCTAGGGAGATGGCTCAGTGGAATAAGCATTTCCCTGACAAGCACAAAGGCCTGAGTTCAATCCCTGGTTCTGTTAAAAAACAACAACAACAACAAAAAAAAAACTAAACACAAACCAAGGTGTCCTGTTTTGCATTCCTTTCACCAATCAAAGGTAAAGATCTGGAGAGGACAGAGGCATAGAGTAGCACTCCAACGGTATATAAGCTTTGTTTAGCACTCAACTTTGCATAAATATTTGTGGCCACTGATGGTCTCTGCTGCCTAAACCTTAATGAACTTAAGTCTGAAATTCTCTTTTGGGAAATCCATATATAATCCTTGTCTGGTTGTTTCAAAGGGCAATTAGGTGAGGCAAGAAGCCACAAAGCCTTTTAAAAAGTTAGTGCACTCTTACATGAGAGGCTTGGTCTTTCAGAATAGAAGGGAGGCTGCTGACTAATGATGCTCAGGTCAAACTTCCTGCTCCCAGCTGGGCTCGCCAGTGACGTGAGTGTAGATGAATGGTTTGGGCTTAGAGCCTCATCCTCACCAGGCTTTGAAGCCCAGCAACAGGAAGAGGTGACTGGTAAATGGCACCAACATCCTTCAAGTCACCCAAGCTAGAAGTTTGGTTGTCATCCTAGACTCCTGCTCTGCCTCACGCCTCACAACCAGTTTTGTTACCAACCCCTGAATATTTTGCTTCCTAAGTGTCTTTTGACTACATTGCCTACATACTATGCCTCTGGACACCAACCTAATTTAGGTTCCCACTGTTGCTCATCAGCATTATTCGCATCAGAACCAACTAGTTTTTTCTGTGAGTCCTTATCACCTATAAATCAGCAGCCTCTGCCAGACTGACCTTTCTAAACTACTGTATGATCAAGTTTTACTATCCATCCCCTTCCTTGATGTTTAAAACTTTTAAGTGATACCTCCTTGCCTTTGGGTTTAAGTTCAAACACTTTAACACAACATACCAGTCCCTCCTCTTGGCCACGGTCCACATGCCCTTCATTCCAGCCGTTCCCATCTAATTTTCATTTCCTGACCACAACATATTCTTTCTCCCTTCAGTGCTTTTCCAGGGTATTTCCTCAACCTGAAATGGCCGTGCTTCGCTAATCATCTCTCTCCTACCACTGCTCCAGTCTTCATGCATTCATTCAATGTTGCTTGGAGCTTACTGGGTATCAGCAAATGCAAAAAGTGAAATTTTCTATTTATAGAGCTTCCATTTTTAGTGGTGGTCTCTATGGTAGTGAGAGTGGACAATCAGAAAAATAAAAAAGCAAATTGTTTACTACACTGGAAAAGGATATGTGCTACGTAAAAAAATTAGGCAAGAAAGGATGGGAGAGAAAGAACAAGTTTAATTATTATAATTTTAAAGGGATTGGTGCATACTATTATGAAAAGCTAATTGTTTTTCTTTCTGCATTCACATTCAACACAGAATTCTTCATTTCTTATCACTAAAGAGTGTGTAGGATTTTTCCCATTCTGTCCAGCTCTTATGGTTTTTATAAGTGTACCTCAGGGTCTACATGTTAAAAGCATAGTCCAATAACCTATTGAAAAGTGGTGGAATGTTTAAGAGGTTGAGCCTAGTTGAAAGTCTTCTGGTCAAAGGGAGAGTCAGACCCCGACCCTTTCGCTTTTTTCCTGTTTTCTTTCTTGATCTCCATGAGGTAAGCAATTTCCTCTTTTATGCACTACTCCATTGAAGTACTGCCTTGCCGCAGGCCAAATACATGAGGTCAATTGACTATGGACAGAATCTCCTGAGCTGGTAAATCAAAATAATCCTTTTCTTCATTAAGTTGATTATCTTAGGTATGTTACTTACCTAACAGAAAGCCATCACATCAGTTGTTTAATACCAGTAAGGTATTGCCCAGTTTCTCTCAATTCTGACAGTTTTTCTCAAAGACCAAATAGCAAACAATCCTGTAGCAATTTTTTGCTCAGGAATTTACAAGGGTTTGGGAGCTTTGCCCCAGGAACCAAAGATGAAGACAAAAAATATATACTTTTTATTATAAATCTCAGTCTTGCAGGTGGTCAGTAAAAAACCTGACTTACAGGGGCATTTGAGTAATAACCAGGAAGGAGTGAAGGAGCAGGCTATGCAAGCATATGGAGAAAATATCAAGAAAAATAATAAGAATAAGGGCAAAGATCCTGAGGCAGAGACACACCTCAAATGTCTGAAGAACTGGAAGGAGGCAGGGAAGACTGAGAGCAAGAGGGAGAACAGTGGATGTCAATGTGGGAAAGGGAAGAGAAGGCCTTGTAAACCACTGAAAAACTTTACATTTTTATTAATTAATTAATTTATTTGATACAGGGCCTTACTATACAGTTCAGACTCAAAATGATCCTGCTGGGATCATGGGTGCTCACCAGCATGCCTGATCTCAGGGCTGGCACAGCACGCTCAGGGTTCTGGGGCTGGCGTGGTATGCAGTACTGGAGATTGAACTCTGCGCTTGCCAGGCAGGCACTTAGACTGCTTAGCTATCTCCCCAGCCCACTGCAAGACTTTAAATGAGATGAGGAGTGATAGGAGAGTTTGCGCAAGGAGTTATATTAAACGGTTCACTGTGGCTGCTAGACTGAGAATAGACTGTAGTCAGACACCACAAGTAAAAGCAAGGAGAACTGTTAAGACTCTACTTCCAATATTGAGCAAGAAATGCTGGTGGCTTCACACAGGATGGTGAAACATGATTGAGTCCTGGATATAGCTTAAAGGTAGGTCTGACCAGATGGACAATAAAAAGAGAAGCAAGTAATGTTAAGGATGGAGCTGCCACTGACTGAGATGGGGAAAGACCTGCAGGAGCAGGTGTGGGGGCGGAGCCATCAGGAACTCTATTTTGGCCTTATAATCTTAGAAATACTTGAAAACTCAACATGAAACTTGAATAACTCCTTTGAAAAGTCTTCAACTTTATCTACTTTCACCTAGAATATGCTCTTTGATTATCCTAAAATTTTGTTTCTACAGCTATCAAAGCCCTTAGTTACAGAAATTGTATATGTGTATGTGTGCATGTAACCTCAGGCCTATCACAGGCTAGGAAAATGTTCTGTGACCAGCTCCCAGGAAGTAGATCTTTTAACACTAGTGATTTTGATAAATCATGTGTTGATTCGGAATGAAAAACAAGCCAGTGACTTCTGTCCTAGCTGCAAGTGAGTAATTGAGATAGAACTTGCTCCTCAGGCACAAGCAAGTAGAAAACTGAACAAATATATGAAACAACTATACTCAGATATTGTGTGTCAAGTGAGATCTTTAATACTAGAGAAATAACAAGACAAGTCCTTCAGCGGCTCTGCGTGAAGGCAACTTTGAATTGCTGCATGAGGGACAGGAACCCAAAGAAAACCCGAAGATCTTGCTGCACTGAGGAGATCAGAGGTATTTAAGGCAATTGCAATTTGTGGGGCAAAGTACTGAAGACTATTTTAGTGGGGTTTTTTGTTGTTGTTGTTGTTTGTTTGTTTGTTTTGCAGAACCAGGGATTGAACTCAGGCCCTTGCGCTTGCCAGGGAAGTGCTTATTCCACTGAGCCATTTCCCCGGCCCTGAAGAGTATTTTTATAAAAAGAAAGAGCTCCAGATTTCCTCATAAATCCCCCTGGATCTTTGCATAAAATACTAATCTGGGCCTGTGTTGGGAGCAACTCTAAGTCTGGCAAAGTACAACTGACATGCATATAAAGCTGATACAGGGCTGGAACATGTGAGTTCTTCCCATGCAGAGCAGAGAGCCCTTGTTGAACACTTGAGGTAATAAGTAAAGACCATAGAAGAGTCATGCCTTTGTAGAAGAGCTAAATTGTTACCCAAAGTGATGGCTTAAAAGAAATTTTAGTTTTAGAACATGTGCTTGGTCTGTGTGAGGCTCTGGATTTTGTCCCCAGCATCAAAAACCAAACAAACAAAGCTTTAGAAACACTGAAAAAGATCAAGCTGTTTGTGTGTGTGTGTGTGTGTGTGTGTGTGTGTGTGTGTGTGTGTGTGTGTGTCTTTTTGAGACAAGGTCTCACTATGCAGTTCAGGCTGGCCTAAAGCTCACTTTGTAGCTCAGGCTGGTCTCAAACTCACAACAATCCTCCTGCCTCAGCCTCCCGAGTGCTGGGATTACAGGCCTGCGCCACCAAGATCAAGCTGTTTTGTAAGTAACTTATCTGCCCAACAAAATAAACTTTACCATCTTTAAAGGAAGATAATAAAGCCAAGTTACTCCACATCATAGTATTTACAGTGCCAGGAATTTAAAATAAAATCAAAACCCATGAACCGTTTTGAGAATATATCCAATGTGTATTTGAACTGGCTCACCAATAACAAATTCTATCACTTTTTCTTTACGATTTATGAGAAAATGTAAAGTCTTTAACTAAAACTTGAAAGCTATAAACTTTTTTAGTGATATCATTGATGGGTTGAATTGAGCAAGGTATGAGTATTTACATTGTAGTAATTGATACGTGGGGAGAGTCACATGGAGAGAAAACTTTCTCTCAGGCTCTCACAGAGAGCAAACTGGTCAAGCATTGCCCATGACTCATCTGCATGGATGACACAGGCAAAGGATCTACAGAGTAAGGTACAAGATTACAAGATAAACCCTGAGGGGACTTCACTGACCTCATCAGAAACAAAAGCTACATCTTTTGGTATATAGGTCTTGGTTTATCTAGGTCTTAACCATCCAGCAGAAAGGTATAAAAATGAGGTATATAACGTGGGGCCATAATAACAAGTTGAGCTGTAAATGGCTATACTCAACAACTTCTTCAGGTAACTCACTATTATTGTGGAATGCTGGCCTGTATCAGATTGCGTCGCCAAGTTCAGGCACCTAAATTGGTTTAATGACAGTGGGGTGCCCATCTTTGACAGGTCTAAACAAAAAAAGGGGTATACAAAGGAAGAATAATGGTGTGTGTATATAAATAGTACAGTTAGGATAAATATGCCGTGCTTCTTCATAATTGTATGAGAACCAAGATTTGCACTAATAGTAGTTGGACAAGATACTGGGTTGGCTTCTAGCACTATGGATAACCACTGGGAAAATAACAAGGTAGATTATTGAATCTGTGATATAATTCAGGTATAAAAAGATAAGTAAACAGCTATACTCTCTTAATTCACTGATTAGAGACATACGGTATAATAATGTCTGTAAGTATAATATCATGTATGCACCTTGAACGATACCAAAACATTATGAACAGTTTGCAATGTATTAATTTATCGAATCTGTCCTGTTAATTTGTCTTGAAACTGTCTCATTGCTATTTGTTCTTCAGTAAAATAAAAAATAAATAAAATTAAGCATTATATTAAAAAAAAGAATCAAAATGATTGCATGCATGACATCAGATTGTAGCATAATGGAACTAGGAATTATTGGCAAAAGAAACCATTAACACATGGAGATTAAGCAATGTACTTTAGAATAATCAATGGGTCACAGAAGGAATCAAAGAAACAAGGTGGTTATCAGACTCAAATGACAATGCTAGTGCAATTTACTGGCCAGGATGGGGCACAATGAAAGCAGTCTTAATAATTAAGTTTACAATTATGAAAGCCCACATTAGAAAAATAGTGAGCTCAAATAAATAAAGGAATGGTATACCTCAATGTCATAGAAAAACAGGAAGAATCCAAGTTCAAAACTATTAAGAGGGAAAAAATTATAAAGAAAAAAAATTACTGAAATTGAGACAAAAATAGAAAGAACCAATGATACAATGTGCACTTTCTTTGAGAGAACTAATAAAATAGACAATCTTTAGCCAATCTTATTAAAAGAAGAAAACATTCATATCAGTGCAATTAGAAACAAAAAAAGGTGAAATCACAAAAAAACTGATGAAAGCCAGAGGAGTAGTAGAAACTACTTTGAAATCTCATATTCCAATAAATTGGAGAATCCAGAAATAAGAATAGGTTTCTAGACACAAATGTATTACCAAAACTGAACCAAAAAGATATAAAAACCCTGAACAATTCAATATCATGTAATGACAATGAGGTAGAAATAAAAAACCTAGAAATTAAGAAAAACCTCAGTGTGATAGATTCACAGGATTCTACAAGAAATTCAGGGAAGATCTAATACCAATACTGCTCAAACACTAATGAAATTCAAAGGGAAAGGGTATTGCTAAAGTCATTCCTGAAAGCTAATATCACCTTCATACCAAAATCAGACAAGGACTTAACTGAAAGAAAATTATAGACCAATCTTTTTAATGACGTAGATGCAAAAATCTTCAAGAAGATACTGGCAAGTAGAATGCAACAAATCATTAAAAAGGTAATACATCATGACCAAGTAGGTTTCATCCCTTGGATGAAAGGGAGGCTTAATTGATGCAAATCAATAAACGTAGTACGTCACCTAAACAGAAGCAAGTACAGAAATCACAAAGTCATATTAATAGGCAGAAAAAGCCTTTGACAAATTCCAAGTTCCATGCATGATTAAAAGCTCTGAAGAAAACAGATTTTGAAGAAACATCTCAATCTGATAAAAGCCATTTGTGACAAGCCTACTGCCAAAATCATACTAAGTGGGGAAAAGCTGAAAGCTTTCTCTAAAATCAGATCCATGCCAAGGATTGCTATGATTCTGCTCCTGTTGAATATAGCACTTGAAACTTTAGCCAGAGAAATCAGGCCAGAGAAAGAAATAAAAGGGATACATATAGGAAAGGAAAAAGTCCAACTATCATTGTTCAAGGATGACATAATCATTTACAAAGAAGATCCAAAAAATTTCATCAAGAGACTCCTATAATTAATAAAAGCAAAGCAGGGCCAACCATATAGCTCAGCAGACTAAAGCACCTACTTAGATAGAGTGAGGTGGCGGGGGTTTGATCCCCAGTGTGCAGTGCCAGCCCCACCCCTGGGGCACACTGAGACAGCGACTGAGAGTGGGCATGGTGGCACCTGCCTGTAATCCCAGCACTTGGGAGGCTAAAAACATGAGGATCGCTATGAGTTTGATCTACATAATGAGACCCAGAACACCACGTACCAAATACACTTAAAACTAACTAAATAAATAAAGCAGAAGGCTTTCTTTCTAGTAACTTCATTCCAGGCCTTGGGCCAGCCATTGCTCCTTAAGCCCTAAATTCCAACTCATAAAAAACTTTTTGCTGTCACTACTTGGTATTCTAATGGGCATATTAGAGTGTAATGTGATCTCAAATAGAATTCTTTTGCTGTGTTGGGGGGCAGGGTCTCACTATGTAGCCCAGGTTGTGCTTGAATTTGCAATCCTCCTGCTTTAGCCTCTCCAAAACTTGGATTACAAGTGTGTGTATCACCATGCCTGAGTCCCAAATGGAATTTTTTATTCCCTTTTCCAAATTTGTCCCCTAAGCCTTTGTATATCTGTAGATGACATTATATTCAAATCTTTATTAAATCCAGGTCTGTCCTTCATTTCTTCCTTTCCTGCATGTTCCACATCCAATTTACAGTTTGTGCTGTCGGTTCTACAGCTCCAGTAGAACTGGCCACTTCTCTCCATCTGCTACATCCTAGTGCAAACCATTACCATCTTTTATTTGAGCTGTGTTAGAGTCTTCTAACTGCTCTTCTTCCCTGTGCTCCTGCCCTTTCCTACTTTCTAATAGTAGCTGCAGTGATTATCTCAAAAGATAAATCTGTTCATACTAAGCTGTTACCTAAAACTTACCATGGAGATCTCAATACTCTTAGATTAAAATCCTAATTTCCATTTTTTTTGGCATATATGGTCTGTGCTAGTTATTTGAGTATTATCTCTAGGTTCCAAATCTACTTTTTCATTTTAACTTTGTTTTGCTGGACTCAGGAGTGGAGACTTTACAAACTCCATTTCTGATTTGGCTACTTTTTGTACCAATGAAGCACTAGGGCAAAAGAATATAAAACTATCCGAAGAAGTTGTTGACCATAGCCATTTACAGCTTAATTTAATATTATGGCCCCACGATGTATAATTCATTTTTATACTTTTCTGCTGGATGGTTAAGACCTAGATAGAGTAAGACTTATATACCAACACATGTACTTTATGTTTCTGATGAGGTCAGTGAAGTCCCCTCAGGGTTTATCTTGTAATCTTGTACCTTATTCTGTAGATCCTTTGACTGTGTCATCCATGTGGATGAGTCACGGCCAATGCTTGACCAGTTTGCTCTCTGTGAGAGCCTGAGAGAAAGTTTTCT
>PVKA01026450.1:0-31695 GCA_004027165.1 Ctenomys sociabilis | reverse complement strand
AAAGAGGGAAGAGGAAGAGGAGGAGGAAGAGGAGGAGGAGGAGGAGGAGGAGGAGGAGAAGGACAAGAAGGAAATGAAGTCTGTAAAACTCTTAGAATATTGTCTAGTACTCAACAAATATTCATTGTACTTTTTTTTAGGATGGAGATAGAATCACTATGGGGAAGGTTTTGGATATTCCAAAGTGGGGCTTATTATGTACCTGTAAAAGTCTGTGATATTTTTGTTTCTTCTAAAGTGAAGAGATTGTTAGGATGCCTCTATCATTTACCCAGTCATGGAGGGCATGGTACATGCTTTGCAGGTAGGGGATGTTCAGATCCCACATGTCCCCCAGGGAACCAAAGAATAATAGACTGGATGTAGATATATTTGGCATTAGATTGAAGAAAATTAATGCTCTGCAAAATTCCTTCAGCACTGTTATGTTGTGTTTAAAACCTTGTAAAAGGGTTTAATTGTAAAAGGGTCAAATATAAATTTGCTTTAGAGAAATTAAGAAACTCAAGTCATTGGAAGACTTAAAAATGAACTCCCACTTTACATTGGAATTACACAGATTGTAGATTGTATTGTTCTGCCTAAACAAATTTTAAAGGCAGCTTTGATTAGTTCTCACTGTTAGAAATTCCTTTATGAGTCAATCTCAACTCTTTGTAAGGTAATTGTTATCACTTCAATACTAAATTATACAAAATTATACTCAGTTGTCATATACAGTGGTACCTTGGTTCACAAATTTAATTCATTCTGTGATTGTGGTAACCAACTCAATTGGTCTTGAATTGAATCAAATTTTCCCATAAGGTTCAATGTAAATAAGATTAATCTGAGCCATGTGTGCATTTTTAACCACAAAAATATAAAACAACGTACAATCTAGTTTATATGAAGATAGAGCACACTAACCTTGTTTGAGGTGACTTCTAGTGTGGAAGACAAGAAAGTAGGTAGGGACAAGGTTGGTTATTTTTTGGTGGGAGTGTCCCCTCCACAAGAAGATCAGCAAATCTGCTCTCTTCTTTGCTTCTTCATTGCAGGGTCAGTTTTAATGTTTATCTATTGCCACTTAGTTTCCCTGTGTTGCATAGCCCTCAAGAAATGAGAGATCATTTCACCATTCATCAGATTCAAACTGTTTGTCATAGTTTTGGTGTTTTTCAAAAAAATTATGGCTCTTATTCCATTTTTCCATTATGGATTCTATGACATCACCAGTAAACTTCCTTTGTCTTCCTCTTCCTCAGTGAATGCTCCTCAACAAGTACCTCTGCTGCTCACTCTGGAGTTCAACAAACTCTTTTATCACTAGGTCCTCCATATAGTCCTCAGAAAGCCCTTCTGTGTTAATACCATTAAAGTCAGACCCATAGTTAGACCCATAGTCACAATCTCCTCCACTACCTGTGCATCAGACCCTTCAAGTAATGCTCAATGACACACTCTAGCCACAGTTTTCTCCAGGCTGTTTGAAGTCTTATATGTGACATCTTCTTTTTAACAGTGAGGTGGATGCAGAAGACATTAAAATGTTTCTTCCAGAACCTTTTCTGAGTCAAGAATGACTCCTCATTGACATTAAAACACTTAATGCAGAGTGACTTTGTATACAGGTTCAAGTACTTTCAGACCATTTGCTGACCCATGGGCTGCAGAATTGGTGTTATATTGAAGGTGACTTGACCTTTATGAGGTCAGACAATGCATGCATATCATCCATCATGGCTGGAGGATGTATGAGACATTGTGAGAAGAAATATCTTTAAGGCAGTTAGTCATCAGATATATCTAAATGGAGTCTGAAAACACTTCCTGCAGTCATTACATGAACAGTTGACTTGTGAGCCAGGCTTTCACACTGTCTTCCACATGACAGCCAATCTGGCTTTGTTTGCATTCTTCTCCTTGAATGGTAGGAGTGTGGAGGTGGTATAGAACTAACAGCTAAATCTTCAGATTGGTGCTTGTGTTTGCACAGAGCCAAAATTCAACCTGTCCTTCATTGGTTTGTGCCCCTGCAATACTTTTCCTCCTGTGTGATACAGGTTTTGCTCCCATCTCCTTCAAGAAGTGCCTTGTTTCACTGCAGCTGAACACTTGTTGAGTGACACACCCTTCTGCCCCCATGAAGTCCCCAAATTTCTTCTTATAGGCTTATGCAATGACCTTGTCAGACATAGAAGCCTTACTGTCTTAACACACTGTGGGTACCACTTCTTTTACAGAATTTATGAAATTGCCCTATACTGGTTTTCAATTCATAGCTTGTTGCCTTTGAAGAGGTTTTTTTCTTGCAGCAAATTACTGTGCAATTTCCTGGCTTTTTCACAGATCATAGCTTCACTAAAACTGTCATCTGCCAGCTGTTTCTCATTCAACCACACTAACAAGGTTTTCCACCTCTTCTGGTGCTTGTGTCCTCTGCTTGGTTAGCATTTTTAATCCCTTTGCTACATCAGCTCCTCTGATGGCATCGTTAGTCTTCATTTGTTTGTTTTGTTTTTGTGGTATCGGGATTGAACTCAGGACCTTGCACTTCCCAGGTAGGTGCTCAAGTCACTGAGCTATATTCTTGGTCATACTATCTTTAGTCTTCAAAACACTTAACTGTCAACTTTACCATCTTATACTCTGATCCCAGATCAGTCTCATGAATACCATTTTCATGCTTCTTTAAAATTTCCTTTTGGGAGTAGATGCTGTTTTCTTCAAAAGCTTCATGCCATTCTTGCTGCTCATGTTCTTGTCCCCTCCATAACCCCTAACCATTCTTTTTGTGTACTTTCCTAGGAACCACTGTTGAATTGAATAATAATGTTCAGTCCTGTAACAGCAAAAAGACACACAAAAATGTTCACAGTAAATGTGCACAGGTCTGTCTGCAAGAGAAATCTTGACTAGTGGAAGCCACAACTTCATGTCAAGTGGGGAGATGGGCTACATCTGTGTTTGTGCAGAGAGGGTGCTGTGGCCTTGCTTGGCATCCAATATGAAGTTTGTAAACAAAAACAGAATTTTGCTCAATGCTTCTGTGACCCAAATTGTTTGTTAAGAGAAGGATTCATGAACCCAGCTACAACTGTATATCTTCTAAAAAGTACTGAAGTTTCATTTTTGTTGCTTCATTGCACCAGAAAGGGATATTTTATGACTTGACCTGGGACCACTGCACTGTGTAGTTTCTGCAACTGATGAGTGTCTCAGGATGGAGATAAGGTAAGAGTTGACCCCAGGAACCCTGCATAGGACAGAGGTCTTACCACTTCTGGATCTGCAGCATTTAATTTTTTCTGAACTAAGTTGGTAGCTTGACCACATAGTTCTACTAAAGTCCTTAAAGTTCAGTGATAAGTTCCAAGAAAATTTCAATAAAGATATCATTTTAGAAGTTGTTTTCTTTAGGAGAACAATTGGCTTATATTTCCAAATGTCTTTTCTATTTAAACATTTTGACCCTTGACACTACTTTCTTTTTGAAATGCTATGTGCTCATCTAGGAGATGGGCATGGGTGGTATGCCATTTGAATCAGACCCATTGTAATCTGGCTAGCATAAGATCACCTTCTGGGTGATCCTGATTTATGAACACACTGTACCTGAATCTTTAAAATCTGTCAAGGGAGGAATAACCAAATAACAAAAGTCTTCTGAGAATAATTTGAAGGTGAGATTGATGAGAAGCAGATCTGTTGAACATTGGGCTGATGTGGGGTCCTAAATTTTGATTCACACTTGTTGGAGGGGGCATTTCCATTTATAAATGAGAATTAGCTTCAAATATGATAACATTTCATAAATGACAGAACCTAAAACATTGTTTTACTTATTCCTTTTTTATTTACATGTAAAGAAACTGAAAGAAATGCTTAATTGCATCCCATTGCTGGAAATACTATGCACAACAGATTAAGACTAACTCATTAGACCAATTAGAAGGACCTCCTGGACTAGTTAATGAAGACCAAGGCCAGACTTGCACCCAATTTATAGCACTTTGGCCAGCAGTGTTGCCTCTGTTCCTCAATACCTTCTAACATCTGGCACTGCAGTTTCCTTTTCCTCCCACCCCATGCTCACTTGTGGCTTGCCAGTGTCCTAGAACGTACATCATGCAGGCTGCAGCAGGCATGCAGAACCCTCTTCATTGGTATTCAAGCCAAGTTGCCCCAGCCAAGGTCTGACAAATTATCAGCATGGACACAACAGTGAAGATTACATTAACTGTGCAAAGCACACCAAATGTAAACTCTTATTTTTCAATAGAAAGCTGTTTTTAATCACTGAAAGCTCTGTTATTTTGCTTTTTTTTGTTAAAAAAGATGTTAATGTATGAGTTGTTGCTTTCTAAACTAAAACCTCAGTATTCAGGATTAAATGCAGTGTTGGCCCTTCATGATAAATAAGTGGGTCTTGAGTTATAGTTCAGAAGATTCACTGAACTATAGAGATTCACTGTCTCTGAAAGATTCACTATCATTATCTCAGGGGAACCATGGTTCTCAACGCTCTGGGCATCCCACCCCTTAAACGCTCATGTGAGTGCTCACACATGCTCTTGTGTTTGAGCATCACATAATTTCTCTTGTGTGAGAAACACAAATTATAAGTAAAGAGCAAGATAAATGATGAGGAATAAGGAAAAGCTAGATCTTTCTTAGATGGGAAGTGGATCAAGAGAGTGGAGGAGGGAGACAGGCAAAGAGAACGTGAAGGAATTAAGATGTGTTATGTAGATGTCCCTACTCCATTTAAGGCATGAAAACATGGACTACACATCCTTACTAATGGGAATAAATAAACCAACAACAACATTAGCCATGTAAAGCTTTATGAGCTCTAAGCTTCATATCTAAGGTGTTGTGTAAGGTCTGTGTAATTTTTGCTCTCAGAATTCTATCAATCATTCAATGAATTAATTAAAACAAGAAAAAGTGGAAAATATTTTTTTCAGGCACTGTTAGAAGACACAGACTTTTAAGACATGATTGTTGTCTTGCTTCCCGAGAATTTAGGCTATAGAAATGTTAAATAATAAGTTATTCTAGGTTGTAAATAATGATAGTAGAATTAAAGTTCAGGCCTTCAAACTCTGATTCCAGTGCTTTTCTCTTCCCCAGAACAGCTAAATCGAAATATCAGAAATAACTACAGGGTAGAGAAATTTGACTGTACAATGACTACATGTATATGTTGAGAAGTCTTGATGCCAGGGAAGCCAGCTAGGGCTAGAGGGGCAAGAAATAACTTCTCAGGGGACAGTTCATCACTAGGTGTAGAGATACAGCCATGGGAAGAGGGATTGCAGTGATTAATTACACAGCTGGGGATTAGCTGGGAGGAAACACTTGCATAGTATGAGTGAGGCCTTGTGATTGGAGGCCCAGAAATGAAAAAAAATTCGGTTTCATCCAGGTGGTTCGAGAACCA
Organism: Ctenomys sociabilis; assembly: GCA_004027165.1. NCBI lineage: Eukaryota > Metazoa > Chordata > Mammalia > Rodentia > Ctenomyidae > Ctenomys > Ctenomys sociabilis. The sequence continues at coordinate 26,267 of PVKA01026450.1, read as the reverse complement.
TAATAACAAGTTTGAACTGGCAAAGAGCAACTCACTGATAATTTTATACCTCAAATCTAGTTCAAAATATAGAGGAGTTTATTTAGAGAATGAGTTATTTTTTTCTGGTAATGCCTATTATTTTAAAAATGGAGAAAGAAAGAAAGTACATGGTTACATAACCACATATTGTTTTATCTGTTACTTAGAAATGATAAATAGGTAATAGAAAACAATGGCAGTTTATAGTCTTCACTTTGGAAAATCTTAGATTCTGATTGAAGATATACATTTATATTTAAAAAGCACATAATTTTATAATCATTCATAATTTAAAATCTGTCTTATTCTTCTTTTTTGAAACTTAAGTTGGTAAATGAATAAAGATTTAAGGTGATAGTTTTACAATTGACTTTTTGAGACAGGATCTCACTATGAAGTTCAGGCTCATTTTGAACTCACTTTGTCACCCAGACTAGTCTTGAACACACAATGATCCTCTTTCCAAATCCTCATGAGGGATTACATAACAAACAAATTTCTCTCTCTCTCTCTTTCTCTCTGAACCTTTTGCTTTCCAGGCTCAAGCTTTTAGGCTTAAGCCACTGAGCTCTCTCCCTGGCCCACTATAATTGCCATTGTATAAACTATCTACTATACAAAGTACTGGACTGGGGAGATGGCTCAGTAGGGAAAGCACTTCCCTGGTAAGCACAAGGGCCTGAGTTAAAGCTCCGGTTCCACAAAACAAACAAACAAACAAAAATAAATAAACAAATAAATAAATAAATACTGCAGGCCAGCTGGACTCAAACTTCGATTGCATTCCATCACTGGTTTTCCTACTTGTGCAAATTAGAAGTGACAAATGGTGGGACCCCTTGGCCCCATAGCCATGTGAACTTAACCCCACAATACACCCTGCTACGTGCATCTTCCTACTGTCTCCAATTGCTTCCATTTCAATGGAGAAACCTGTTTGACTTATTGGGAGTCTTATTGAAATAAGTATTTTTATTCAATCACTGTGGGTTGGGTTCTGAGAGTCCAACATTTCAACAAAGTATAGTGTTGCTGAGATGGATCAGAACATCACAGTTGTGTGGATGGGTTAGCATAAAACCTAGCATTGGGTTTTTGATGCTACTTGTTAGGTGGATGACTAAACAAGTTATGCAACATGGAAATCTTATAGTCTTACATATAAAATGAGGGTAATAGTTACTATGACATAAGATTTTCAGAATGGTTTGATGAAGAGTTGCTTAGTAGTGCTTAATGAATGTCCATCAAAAGTAAGAGATGGCAGGAAGGACTCCAATATAGGTTAAGTCTTCCTACATTGTAAGGATAAAAATAATTTAAGCATCTCATATTTGTAAGGATCCCCTTTGCTAATATGTCTGGTAAGCACTTATTTGACTCCCATATTTCTAGTGAGGAGAACAATTCACATGTACGTTATTTTATTGGAAATATTCTATTCATTTCAAAGTGTTCCAAGAAAAGTTGACTTTACCCCTCGAAGCTTTTTACCTGATTTTTCTGATATTTTGAGCTTCACATTTAACCAAGGTAACCCAGTTATTCACAATTCTATGATCACCTCTGGTGATACTGGCAATCTTTTCTAACCAGAGGTGAGAGTCACACTTTGTTTATCCTAGAGCCTCATTAAAAATGAATGCCACACAGAACACAGTCATGTTTCCACACATTTCTTAACAAGCATGCACAAGATGGTTATGTCACCTACAGAACACTCAGTATATTCCAACCTCTCTGGACCTGAGGCATCTTCCTATGGTACTTGCTTGAAAAAGTCACATGGAGAGATGCTCATTGATGGCAGAGTCATCTCATTTAGACTGGTTAGAGACTGGCTCCTTTGAGGAGCACCCAGGAAGTAAAGTGCACATCCTGCATTGGGTGAAGTTCTGAAGAGTGTAATCTGTTGGGTTCTTATATCTTGCTTCCCCCAACAAGGAGAGAGGACTTTGAAATATTCATGAAATTAGTAATACTTTGCTTGCTTGCTTACTTATAAGGAAAAGAATCCCCTTGCCCAGACAGTTTATGTAAAATGAAGATTTATGATCAGTAAAGGAAGAGAGGCTCTGCTGGATTCAAGCACGGAGGTCACAGCTGAGACTGATTAGGAGAGCCTGAGAACCAATGTTTGAGGACACTCCTAGGCCTAGGAGTGCCTGACCTCTTGATGGCCTTTCATGACAGTTTCCTGCATGCAACATGGTAATGCATCTCACTTGCCCAGGCCTTGTCAGTCATCCTGTGCCATCCTTGCACGTGTGGATCTGCATTACATGGAGACTCAGGCACTCAGCAAATCAATCATGATTTCTGTCCCAATTAGAAGCTCTGAGTAGGGGACTTTGACACAACTTGCATCTGTGTTTTGTCCATACTCCAGGCAGCAGTAGCAGCATTGGGTATGCAGAAAGCCCTAGGCTGTGTCCTGCTGGAAAGTGAGCTGGACCTGGGTAAGAAAATGAATCTCAGGGCTGATTTTGTTTGGCCATCTAATTTGTTAGTCATCCACACTGGTTAACAAGTTTACTAAGTGTACATCTTAGGTATTTATCACCATCAATAAATCTGAATTAGGATATTGATGGACAGTGATACTGCTTTAATCACTGACAGTCACCTTCTTGGTCAGTACCTATTATCAATCAGTGATCACTAGAGGAACAGATTTAAGAAAAGATGTACAAATAAGGATATTTTAGCAGGCTTACAATGGCCACCTGCAGAGTCAAGCACAGATATGTACAAAGGCCATATGTGTGCTGGAGTATGAAACAATCTACTCAAAAATGAAAGGCCTAGAGCTCACTGCAGAGTCCCCTGGGAGTCCATACCCAGAAGTTGAAGGCTCTGCAATGGAAGGCTGCAAGGTCTGAGTTGAAAACCAGAACACAGTTGCCCCAGGCGAGGGCAAAGATGAGCTCCTTAGGAAATAGAATGGGCCTCCTTTCTTTCCCTTTTCATGCCATGTAGGCTAAAAGTCTATTGTTTGGTGCCAGTCACTTTCCTCTTCAGTGATTCTGTGAGCCACACCTGGAACTGTGCTATGTGAATTAGTGCAGAGATTTTTTACTCAAGTAGACACAATAGTTAACCATCACAGTGTCTTGGGATGGGTCTGTATTCTGCTGTACACTGTATTAACAATCTACCTAGAATACACTCACATATTTTCTCCTTGTCTCTAAAGTAAAAAACAAAAGTTATAGCAGAGTTTTAATCATAACTAAATATTCCTGTTGAAGTCATTTTAGATAAATACATTTCCACACTAGAAAGACTATCTGAAGCAGAGAAATGAGCGTAGTCTTAAAATCACAGGTTTCTCTCCGTGTGACTTATTGGCCAGTTAATCTCTCCATCTTCTTCCAGGTTCCTCATTGAATTTATAGACCAGAACTTCAGTCTTCCCTCCTTTTAAAACAGGGTTTCACTGCACAGTTCAGGATGAACTTGAGCTCACTTTGTAGTTTAGCCTGGTCTCTCAGGGATCCTCCTGCCTTAAGAGCTGGAATTATAGGTGTACAGCATCATGCACTGACAGTCTTATGTCATCGTCATTTTGTAGGCATATGAGACTATTTGAGACTTTGAAATGTTGACCTTAAGGTAATAAGGAGGAGAACCTAAGAGGGTCCTGTGGAGGACTTCTCCCATCTCCTTTGCTCCTCACTCGTGGACCACCTTATTGAGATGGATCTCCTAGAAAGGAGACTTTTTCAGGGATTGGGAAGCTACATTCTGTTTAGTACTATGATCTTTCATATGTTTAGTATAAGCATGAGTGGGATTGTTATTTGACAAGATCAAGGTCATATTTTGGCTGGTGTGGGATGATCTGAACAGCGTGAAGAGAGGTCTGGTGGCTGATTCTCTATGCTCAGACTCCCCCAGGACCTGGGAGCAGCTGCTGAAAAGGCAGATCCCTAAGCACAGTTACCCAGCTATCTTCACATTTGGGAGATGGATAAAATAACCTCAAGGCAAGATATTTTTTGTTATTTCCCCAGAATTAAGGCTTTCACACTTTTAATTTTCTGCATGTTATAGATAATGAAATCATTAGTGTAAATGTTACAAAAACTACATGCTGTTTAAAGCAAGTACTTCGGCTTGTAATGAACTCCACTGCATTAAAGTCTTTTAAAGAGACATTTTATTATGCAGACAACCCAATTAGACTTGTAAAATAATGTCAAGAAGATCTGCCTTCTAGTTCCTTTCTGTTAATAGCCCTTATGACTTCATTACATTTGCTTTTATGCAAAGGCTACTGCTTGAAGGAAGAGAACAGGAATTTGTGTACTGCATGTGCTGAGCTATGCTTTTCATACCTGGTGTTTTCTGTAGTGATTAAAGACAGAGCGAATTGATGGCTCTTTAATAATCGTTTTCTTTGATCAGTCCTTCCATTTCTAGAACTCCAATAACTGAGCAGGGTCTTATTGGGCCAGTGTGTGTCTTTTTGAGTCATTTGGAATGAAAACATATTTCCACGCTGACTGTAGTAGAAACATGAAGTTTCTGCATGAAAGACTTTTGCTTTTAGATTGCACAGCAACCTTGTGACAGAGAAGGAAGCTGGTTTATTCTCAGACCTGATAAAGCATTCAAAGAATATCTATCAAAACAAAGGCAGATTTGTTTCAATGTGATGTCACCTGAGGTAGCACTGTTCAACATCCTGGAGATGCAGGCCTTTACCTCTGTCCTCTTCTGTGGGCTCCAGGGCCTGGGCACCCCAGGTGTCTGATCTAAGATCTTCAACCTTTCAACAGGCAGCCACAGCATGAGAAGATATGCCTGTGAAAAGTGTGATATGTTACACATCTTTGATGACAAGTTGGAAAAGAAGAATGCTACTGAAGCTGCTTTGTTGTCATTCACATAGCACTCAGTGCTACATCCCATAAAGCCTGGAGCCTCTGAAAATCTTAATGTGGGGAAATTTATTTCTTTAGCTTGAGAAGCCTGTTCATGGGTAGCGGGGTGGTTGCCCAAGTGCTCCTTCAGACTCAGGCTAATAAGCCTCTTGACACCTAACTGACACATGAAGAAAGAGGGAGATGGAGGAGCCATGGACATGGAATTTAATACCAAGGATGAAGGTTGTGTATCACTTCCTCTCATCTCCAATTGGACAACACTCAGTCACATGGCTACAACTAACCACGTTAGGTGCCTGGCAACAGAGTGTGGCTGTGTGCCCAGGAAATTGGCTTGGGTAGCAGTTGTCCCATCTGCCAGTAGCTTAAATCAAATGGGGTTTAGACAAAGATAGAGGGCTTTTCATGGAAGGTCTTCAGGAGCAGAGTGGACCTTGAAATGGTCCCACACTAACTTTCTTTCTGTCTCTGTATTCTTCTCACCTTTTCAAAACTGCTCTTTTATTTATAAACCAGAATTCGGGTACCTCACAGTTCTGTTCTTATAACATGGTATTGACTGCATAGAGATGAACTGTTTTGTAAATTTTAATCCCAAATTTCTAGGCAAAGAAAATCCAGTTGGCCTAGCCTGTCCCAGTTCCAATCAACTGAGACCAATGGCCAAAGCAGCCCTAGCTTCCAGGTGCCCACCTATCACTGACTGTGGATGTAAGAGACAGTTTCTAGAAATGCAGGGCTTGGAGGGGACCATAAAGCTATCCAAGTGTAATAATGTCAGTTTGAGGGGGTAACTGTGGTTTTTTGGTGACAGTATGGGGGCTACAACAAGGCAGGAGGTGGAGTATGTTTTCCCCAATGTGCTGAGATTTCTTTCCTCTCCTACCTATTTTGCACTTGATACCATGTGACACACACCACTACTTAAATCATAAGAGGAGAGAGAGATAATTTCCTGCTTGTAAATAGGGCACAGATTCACATGTGGAATATTTTTTATTTCTACTGGGACACTTTTCTCAGGCTAATGAGACTGGTGACCAAAATATTAAATGAATGAAGCATACAAAAGGCTGGATAAACTAAGAAAAAACATCCTTAGAGTTTCTCTTACCCTAGTTAGTCAAAGTATATCAATATTATAGAACATCCTTTCAATATTTACTTTATCTTTAAGGTTAGGGAGGAAATACACAGAGAAATACATCTGTATGCTTTTCATTTTCTTCATGGTCCTTTAAAATCCTTGTAGGCAAGTGAATCAAAGTTCAGCACAGAAAATCACTGACTGTACATGTGCATTATCTGTAAAATGAGGATAATAGTAGCTCCTGATTTTTGAGAAAATATAATGTGATAATATACATTAAATAGTTTGACAAGGTTCCTGAACAAATTAAACTTAGTGTTAGCATATGACCTAGCAATTTTGTCTCTAGCTATGTACTTCAAATCATGAAAGGAGGTATTCAAAATCCATACATGAAAGTTCATGGAAATATTATAGTAGATTAAAAGCAGTAACATCCAAACGTCCCTCTGGGAATGGGGAGATAGCTCAGTAGAATAGGCACTTGCCTGGCAAGCACAAGGGCCTGAGTTCAATCCCTGGTTCTGTCAAAAAATAATGTCCCTCAACAGATAAACATACTATATTCATTCAAAGAACTAATAATTAGCAATGAAAAATGAAATACTGATATATACTACAACATGAATAGGCCTTGAAAATATGAAATAAAAGAAGCCATAAGAAAAGGTCACATACTGTATGATATCATTTATATGAAATATCCAGTATAGGGAAATTTATAGAGACATAAAGGAAATTAGTGGCTTCCAAAAGTTGGGAAAGGGAGAAGTGGGCATTGAGTACTGAATAAGTACAGGTTGTCAAATCTGGAGAATATTTAAAAATTATGGAATTATCGATAATGTTTGTTCAACATCACAAATGTATTAAATGCCATAATTTGTTCACATTAAAATTTTGCAAACTGCTAATTATGGCTATCATATCAATATAAAATAGAGGAAAGAATTTTTCTCTTTTCTTTAGTAAATGTTTTGTACACACAAACTAAGTCATGCTTCACTTTTATGTTCTTCATTGCACTGTCTGTCCTCAGCAGGCGGCTTCAATTATTGCATTTTCCATGGTTCCTGGATTTCTTATGCCTTTCTAAAGCTTCCAGTAGTCACTAGTTCTCAGCTTTGGCTTTTTCAGTCAAGGTCCTTCTCATGCATGGCCTGCTTCTAAGTTCCCTTCTGAATAATCAGTGTGGCTTTCCTTAGCTCATAGATATCAATTTTGGAAAAATAATATAAAGATTAGGTTTCCCAGTCAAAAGAAGAAAGCAAGAACAAGGTGCAGTCCTGAAGTCCAGTAGAGTTTAGGGAGGCCAGACCTCTCCTCTGCAGCACATAAAAAGAGCAGGTACCCCAGGCCCAGCATGCCCCAGCTAGGGTCATTGGTCTAATTCTAAGAAATGAAAAAAAGACATCTGAGAGACAGTTTGTCATCTCTCTCTTGCTCTGTTGCAGTGACCCTTCTCCATGGAGGGTCAGAGAAAAAAACGGTTGATAGTATAGAGATGCTGACGAGAATAGTGTAGTCACAGCAAGGGAACATCCTGGCTGTCTATGACCAAGCAGAATGCCTAAGGGAAATTCCTTCCAGGAGACTCCAGTGTCAGGATAGACTCAGGCCCTGCTTTTCTACAGCCTTCCCTCTCATTCTGATAGCCAGTCTTACCTGGTGCATCACTAAGCTCTCATCCATGGGGGCATATGAAAAGCAGTACATCACCATGGAAGCACAGGTGTAATGGAAGGGAGAGAGAGGAACAGGGGAGCAGAAAAGCTGCAAGTTTGCAACAGGGGTCAGCCCAGGAGCTGTTGTGGTTTAGATCTAAAGTGTCCCCCACATTTCTTATAAGCATAGAAGGTGGTTGGAACAGGGGGTGCTATACTCACCAGTGGATCATCCACTGAAGAGTTGAGTAACTGATATGTTAGGAAGCGGGGCATGCTTGGAGGTGGTCACTGGGGGTTGGCCAGGAAAGGTTGCATTCTTGTCTCTTGTTCCTTCCTTCTCTCCCCTCTCCTGGCTTGGGGATTAGCAGCTTTTTATGTGCCAGGCCCCTCTGCCAACCAGTTTCTGCTTTGGAGCCAGTCCTGCAGGAGCTGAAAGGACTAGCCCAAACAAATCCTCTGTTCCTTAAGCTGTGGGTATTGAGTGTTTTGCCTCAGAAAAGGCAAACCAATTAAGACAGCTGTGCAGTATAAAAGTGGATCCTCCTACCTGCCCCCCAGGCAGATGGGTCAGGAAAACTTCTGGAAAGGTGGTTGCTGAGTGGGAGAGAGGCAGGTCAGCCTGGGAAGAATTTGGAAGAGAAACTTCATTCTCATTCCAAGAAACACTCTCGGGGAAACAAACTGATTTAGAAATCTCATTCACATATCACCAAATGCTATTTATGTGGTGGACACTCAAGTCCTGTTGGTAGAATAGGTCCTTTCTTAGTTATTCTAAGAAAAAATAGAGCCCGGTGATTTTGGGATTTGCTAGGGGGTCAGATAAACCATGATTTCAAGCTGCTCAGTCTTTGTATGTATTTTTTAAAATTTTGATGATATGATTTTGGGATATTTTTAAATTCTGAAACAGTGGATAATATTTTTTTTTGGTCTAGATTGTAGGTTGTCCCTGAAAAGCTTGATAAAATTTATATCAACATGGTTAAATTGATGATGATAAGTTGTGTTAAGTTCTCTCCTGATACAAGTTATACTGGAAAAGTACTTTGCAAGCTCCAAATAACCAAATCAGAATAAGTACAGGGCAATCCAAACTACTTAGAAGAGGGGCTGAAGATCTGTTTTAGTATAGGAAAATTATTACTGCCATTTTCTGGATCCCAGTGAGGATGAAGTTTGACAGTGGGATACAGAGCATGTTTTCAAATGAGGACATTGTGCTTGAGCTTCTCCTAGGGACCTCTGCCCTCATCTGTCTTATTCAGAAACCAGCAAAATTACTTTAATCCTACAGCTTTGATTTTTCACTTTGACTAATACACATATACTTGGAAACTGGTTACAGATAAGATTTCTGAGCAAAGTCACTCTGTGCATCTATAGCTGGAATTCTCTTTATGTCAGTCCTCAGGAGTGATGTCAGATAACCAACACTGGACTGGGTGGTATCCAGTGCCATGAAGAGCAATCTTATGAACAAGGACACTTGTGGAGAAATTGTTACTTCTAGAACTTGTGTACAGAGGCTAAGAACTGACATCATTTGATCTGAAAGCACTTTGCTTTTTTGCCTCTGGATTGTAGGCAGGCTATTGGGCTACAGTGGACAGCAGAGGGTGATTCTACTCCTCTGAGGGCTCAAGAAATGCCTGGGCTGAATAATCAAGCACTTGAATAAGCTCTTAATGAGACTGTCAATCTGCAGACCACATACCTTGGCAGAAATTAGGACATGCTAAGTGGAAAGAATTAATCAAGATTTTCAGACTGTATGGTGGGTCACTTGCTTCCTAATGTTTGAAAAGGAACAAGGAGCTGAAAGCAAGCATCTTGATGTCAGTATAAGTGGCTATTAAAATATATGACCCTCCCTGACAGCTTCAGGCTGCCTTTCAGAGTGTTAAACTTCTGGGATGGCACGTAATTAGTGTCAAGAAGCTGTTAGAAGTTGACACCGCTTGGGAAGTGCAGAGGCTGAAAGGAATATATGTCTGGAAAAAATATTTTTCAAGTTTTTGTGGCTGAGCTGATCCATCCAGGTGCTATTTTATGATGTCGCATGGATGGAGGATTCACTGAGAATCTGCAGGTGGGATGACCCTGAAATGCTGGCCTGTTGTCTTTGTGGCCTAGGGGCTCTGTGGTCAAGTTGCACAGAGAATATAAAGGTGCTCGTTAATCCTCAGCACACAAGTGCATCCTGCAGTTATTTGTCAAGGCAGTGCTGGAAAACCATATGATGGGGGATGTCTAAATCTTTACCCTTCAGGGCTTTGGGATTTTCACTTCTAGTATAAAACAATCAATCAGTGACAGAGTGAAGCTCTATGTTTACATTTTAAAGTTAATTAAAACTGGGCAATGATCTCTTTATAGGGCTCTCCAACTTCTTTGCAAATTTTATTTTCTCTTCTGAGCCCATTTGCCTCACAGCATTGACTTGCTAATGAGAAGAGCAAAATCAAATTCAGCTTCTGCCTCCTCTAAGCTGTTCTTCAGCTACCCTGGGGCAGACGTTCTGAGAACCCAGTCCACAGGCACTCTTTCAACACACACACACACACACACACACACACACACACACACACACACGTCCTACTTGTTTTAAATGTCCTAATGGTCAGCATACATCTACCTTTTCTAGGAACTTGCCTGTACCTATTCCATGGGCCCTTGGTATCTACAATCTCCTCTCACATGCCTGATAAATAACACAAACTTTCATCTTCAAGTCTCAAGCAGGTACTTGATCGACCAGTCTGGTTAGTACATACGTGAAACCTCTTTTTTGCTTTCTTGGCTTCCTTCACCCGTCTGTTGGGTTTTTCTTTCTCATTTTCAGTAACATGCCTCCAAATCTCTCACTTGTCTCTAGGGAACAAAACCTGATAAACTCTTTGGTCACTTCTCAAAGTCCTTTGAGACTAGTTATCAGAATATAGTGATTTACATAAAGTTGTGAGCATTCACAGGTCTCCCAAGTCATTTTTGTTCCAAAAAAAAAAAAAAAAAAAAAAGTGTCTTACCAATAAGCACTCATCCCTAGTGTATAGCATTCAATCTTAGTCTGAAAAGTTTTATACAGTGTAGGGTACAAATATAAGGGAGATCATTATTGATCTTACTTATCTTTTGTAGAGCAACCTCCTGGTTTTCTTTTTAAGACAACAAAATAGTTTATACTATATGTGGGAGTATCATAAAAATTGAAGATGAAGAGACTTACTGTAAAACATGAGAAAAATCTAGTCATGAGGAGTTGTCCTTTTAGGCTATAGAATTGATTAACAAGGATGCTCTTGCTGCTGGGTGAGGGCAGGGCAGGCTTTTGCATCACCCTTTTGTGAGACAAGAAGAACATTACAAGGTTACCTGCTTGCTCATTGAAAAACTATGATGACCACAGCAAGAATCAAAAATAAGTCTCATAGAAAATATTGCAGTCAACATTAGAATCACAGACTTTTCAATACGAGGAACTTAGATGAGCCCTACATAGATTTCCCCAGTGAGAAAGAGTTTACTATTTGGATGAATTAAGCCAAGCATGGTGGCACTTGTACTTTGGAAGGCTAAGCATAAAGATGGCAAATTCAAATCCCACCTGAGCAATCTAGAAGACCCTGCCCTTAAATAAATGATAACAAGGAGAGTGATGCAAGTCACTGTGGTAGAATGTCTCTGGGTTTGTTAGCAAGTAATCAAAAAGAAAAAGAAGAATAAGAAAAAGACTAAGAGAATCTTTCTCTGTCTCTATCTCTAGCATATCTCTCTCTTTTTTTCCTATTTGGGCTAGGCAAAAAACAACAACAACAGCAACAACAACAACAACAAAATTTTTGAAAAATACACAAGCAATTTAGAAGAATAATAAACTATATTAGAATTCTAAATTTCTATTTTCATTTTATGTTTTTAGAGCAAATGTTGTTTCCTGTTTTCTTTATATACATATGCTTCAAATACTAGTCTATGTACAAATATATACATATGTGTGTGTGTGTGTGCTTGTGTGTTTAAGTCACCACAAAGGCATATATATATATATATATATATATATATATATATATATATATATATAATTTTACAAAACTCTAATTGGAATAATTTTATACTATTATTCAATGACCTTCCTCACTTAACAAGCTTATCCTTGTTGTACTTCCCTGTTATTGCATACAGACCTACCATCTAATTTTAAATACATAATATTTCATAGAATAGTGTAATTTTCCAAAGTCAGAATTCTGGCTTGCTGATGTATAAATTAAAATCAGTATTTAAATAACTTGTGCTTTGCTATGTTCTAGAAAATTTGAGAAGAATCAAGGACTCTGGAATCAGAGAATACTTGATTTCAAATCCTAGTTCTATACATCATCAGCTGTAAGATCCCAGCAAATTATTTAAACCATTCTAGTCTCAGCTCCCCTGTTTATAAAATGGAGACAACAATAAGTTCAGTAGGCTGCTTCTACTAAATGAGCTACAATATGTAGACTTAACTAGCACAACGTCAAATAGTGAGGGTTCAATAGAGTTCTAGTTAAATAAATATATAAGTTATGTTGAAACTTGAAGTTAATTAAAACTGTTATTTCTTAACATGGCCTAGTATATGTATATTATATAGAAAACATTGCATTCACTCTGTTCAAAAACTATATATTGTGGAGACAATGAAGTTAGGCATCTCCTTCTACTGCTATTTAAGTTTCTCAGTTTTTAAATACTATTACAAAATATGGGAGATGATCAATTTGAAAGAGGAAAGGTTTAATTTGGTTAATGGTTTCAGAGGTTTAAATCCATGGTCAGTTGGCTCGGATACTTATGGACTTGCGATTAGGTACCACACTATGAGAGGAGTACATGGTGCAATGGGCTGCTGACTTCCTAGCGGCTGGGATGAAGGAAGAAGGTGACGGTATCACCTTCAAAAGCACCCCCTGTGTCCTGATTTCCCTCCCCAGGCCCACCTGCTAAGGGCTCCTTTACTTCCAACAGCTAAAAATGCCATGGCTCGGGACCATGCACTCCACACACGGCCTGTGGGACATTCAAAGTCCAGATTATAACACTGCTTACAGACTACATCCTCGGTACAAGACTTAACTGTGTGAGGAATTAAAACCTAAAGCAATTTGTGTGGGCTCAAATAATTAGAGACAACAGAATGGAAGTATGAAGTCTGATATCCACCCCAAAGGAGGGAAAGGATTGGATATCAGGAGGAGCAATTCCAAAACCTGTGGTGCTTAAATGATCTCTTTTATAGACAAAGTAATAGTATAATAAACACTTAGGATTTAGGGTGTTAATGCATGTGAGGCCTGTGTTTAGCCCAATTGTTTTACATTAAAAATAAGGAAAGAGAGCCAAAAATTTAAATTATTAGTACAACATCATACAATTAATTAGTCAGCTGCAGAGCTATTGGGCATCATTACTTCCAATCAAGTTAATTTAGAAGTTAAAATAAATTCTCATTATATATTAATGATATATTATACAATATATTAACAAAGTACATACTAAATAACAATATTTAATTTCATATCAATGTATTAAATATATTAATATAGAATACTCAATATATATTTTAAAGAGCTTCAAATGATTATGTTTTAAAAAGTACTGCCTGCAAAATCAGCCTTTTGGAGAATACAGAAAAAATAAGATTCGCTGATGGAAGTGAAGATACAGAGGGAAATGGACAGCATTTGAACCAAAAATTAATATACGCCCAGGGGCTATTCAAACCAGTGAATGATAAACACAATACAGGCTTTACAAAGACCGTGTAAATGAAAGAGCAGAGCTGAGGGTAATCAAGGGTGAGCAAGAGACACATGTAAGATATAAAACATTTGGGAGAGAAGAGGCTGAGAAAGATTACAGAATAAATTTACAGAGTGTACAAAAGCTCTGGCAAATCAAAGGTGGAAAATGAAGGGAAGATTGCACAGGAGAATTGATAATAAGATGCTTTTCAAGGACATGAAAACAAGATGCCTGTACAGAAAGCAAGAGTCTCTCACAGGTGGCAATGGAAATTTAAGACGAGAAGCAAAATTTCTGATACTAAATACTTCACTGACTCAGTTTCCCTAACAATTTAGTGATGACAGGAGTGGACATATATATCTAAGAGGACAATTTGAGAAAAATCAGGCTGATATTAGCATAACTAGAAAGGAAATGGAATGAAGATTTGGTGACTTATTTAAGATTGAATGAAAGCTTGATTGCTATAAGCAAATCCGACAAGCTTTGTGATATCCATGAAGTCATTGATATTTTCAGCATTTCAGTTGTCTTGGCTATAAATTGAAGAGATTTCATGAAATTAACTTTAGAGTAGTGCTGCAGTCTGAATTCATCCTCCAGAGCTCCTGCACTGGAACTGAGTCTCCACCACAACAATGAGATTTGGGACCTTTATGAGGTGATGTGGCATAGACCTAAAATGTACTCTGCAGTTTTTATGTGTTCAGAGATGGAGCTTTTGGGTTATATGTAGATTAGTGTACCTTCATGTATGCACTGGTGCCATTACTGGGGCACTTAATTAATTATAGGAGTGGGTTTCTGATAAAAAGATGACCTTGAATCTCTTTTTCTTGTTCTTTCTCCCTAGTCTCAGGTGTTCTGTCGTGGAGACATGAAATGGACTAGCAGAGGCAGTTTTACTCAGAGTGGCAGTGGGCCAGGTGGTCCACCTCGGATTGGTTAGAAATCTGTGACAAGCTGAATGCAGATGTCCACAGTGCTTCATGGCAACTTGTTGTTGATGCATTATTGCCCCATGTAATCATGTAACTTTCAAAACATTGGTCTTCTGTGGATTTGAGATGTTGAGAAGTGATACTCCTCAGGGTCTGCTGAGATACATTAGGAGACCAAGTGCTTGCTTAGGCAAGCTTAGGGACTGGAAGTTGGTCCAAGCACCGAATGCTGTACAGGCCCTGTCCCTCAGCATGCTGAGCTGCCACTGAGACCAGACGTGGTGGCACATGCCTGTAATCGCAGCACTGGGGAAGCTGAAAACAGTAGGATCACGACTAGTCTGAGTTTTCTAGTGAGACCCTGTAACAATTACACTTATAAAAAGTGATCCTCCTCTAAAGATTTTGCAACTGAAAATTGGTGCTTCCATGTTTTCTGTGGTTCCAGTTCTGCTGGGCTATGGAGAAGTCTGCTTCCTACTTGCATTGCCTTGATAGAGCCAATGTTTCTAGACATCACAGAAGGCACAGAATAAGCAACTGAACTTTGTATTGTCACAATGTCAGGGGTGGAAATTTAAGATCCACCTATATATAGGAGCTGATTTCCTCAGAAGAGATCTCTGTGTTTGGCTTGAAGATGACCCCCTTCTTACTGTTGTCCTGTTCTCTGTACCCTCAGCCTTGGTGTTCTATGCCTTACTCTTCCTATCAAGTCTCCAGAAAGGTTGGATTAGGTCCACCCTATCACACTCATTTCCTGCACTTTCAGAGGCCCTGCTCCAAGGACAGCCATATTCTGAGAAACTAGGCATTTTAGCTCCAACACATATTTTAGAGCAACTCAGTTGGCAAGGGCTGGGATTGGGCTTAGTGTCATGAAGCTGCCTAGCATGCATGGATCCCTAGTTTGCTCCCCAGCAGCTTCCCCCCAAAGGTCGTAATAGATTTGTTCTCTTGTGGCCTCATTGTGTAGCAGCATAAGAATCTGATAAATGCTTTTGTCAAAATACCACAAAATAAAAGATTAGTAATGATGTATTTTCATATTATTTATGTCCATCTTTCTTTCAAACAATGCCCCATTTCATATAAATCAGTATCAAGACAAACAAATTCTGGTTGACTACATCTCAAAAGTGTTCCCATGAACAAGTGGAAGAGAGTTAATTTGTGTATTTCTGAACTTCATTAAACAAAATAGTAAATTGAATCGCCTCAAAATCTTGGAAATTTACTAGGAGCAAAAAGAAATATATTCAAATTTTTACCTAAGCACAATTGAAATATTTTGATGCATTTGGCTTTTTTTTTTTTACAGTTTCCATTATATAGTTTATGCCATCTGTATTCTATTCTGTATGTAATTTTTTTTCTTCAGTTTAATGTTTGGTACATCTCAGATTAATTCCTTAGGTTAAATTTATAGAAGTGAATTATTAGATCAAAGAATAATGTGCAAACTTTTATAAATTGCCCTCCTTATTAAGTAGTATGTGAGAAGACTAGTTTCTCAGTGTTGTCAGAATTTATGAGTTTCTTTTTGTAACTGAACATGTTTCAAATGGTATGTTCTGTTGGATATATTTTATTATTGATAAAGCTGTGCAGCTTTCTTAGTTTCCTGGCCCCCATGTTGGATAATTGTGTGTCCCTCTTTGGCCATCTGTAAGGAGAGCTGCTTGAGTAGAATGAAACTAGCGCCCCACAGTCACATTCTGTCTGATGCTATCATGCTGTCCTAGTTCCTGGGCAGGCACTTGAATCCACAGAGGATGACTATTGTGGACTAAAATCATGGCCAACTTTTAATGGCATCCCTGATAACTTGAGCTTTAGTCTGGTTATATTTGCTTCTTTTAATTGTTAATATTTTTGTTGGTAGTGCCTTTATTTTTATTTATGATTCTAAAGATGAAAAATCTGCCAGGAAGAAATGGGGCACTTGGCGCTTGGAATAAGAAAAAAAAAATCTCTGGATCTAACCAACACAGCCAGCTTTGAAACTGGAAAGCAACAGTCATTCAGTAAAAGTTTGTGTGAAACTGGTATTTTCAAGCAAACAAGCTGTTTATATAATGGTTATGTTCCCAGGGAGTTGAGTCCTTTCTAGGAGATGATTAAGGAATTCTTGTTGTGATTATTCTTGACAGCCTCATTGTAAGCAGTTGGTAATCTTTCCATAACAAACTGCTGTGTTTACCCTCATGTGTTGTGGGAAAAGAGCTGAAAACAGATTTATATGCTATTAATTATTAATATTTCTCTACTGGTTGGAAATGCCTCTAGTCTTCTCCTTTGACATATGAGCTGAGACTGATCATCTTTAATTGTTAAAAATCATCAATTTCTTTAAGAAATTCATATGCTTCCCCCTTTCATTCCAAGATAATCGCCATATTCTCTGGAATATAAGATGTAAAGATATGTTTTCAAGGTTTTTCCCACAGTCCAGGAAATAATTGTTATTTGCAACTTGAGAGTGAATTTTCTCATTACGGCTGGATAGCCAATGTGTCTGGGGTGTGCTTGTGTGGTGTATGAGTGCCTGTAAGAGCTCGGTGTAGGTACTAAGTATATGTATAAAGTGGAACAGGATTTTCTGCTGTTGTAGAATACACATGCGCACACATCTCCTAAGTAGCTGAGGCGTATACATTTAAATGCCACAATTTGGCATTCATAAATAATTTATTTTCTAAAATGTGTTGCAAGTGGTTTTCATTTCTTGGAACTGTTATATTAAGCCACATGTTTTGTGCTTTTTTACAGTTCTCCATTTTCTCCAAGTGTTAAGTACTTTCCTCTCTCAGTAAACTCTCACAGTTTTATTTTCTGATTTCTTAAATTTCTTCCTTTTATAGTTATTTCTTTATCCCTTCTTTTTCTCAAT
Source organism: Ctenomys sociabilis (assembly GCA_004027165.1). Classification (NCBI taxonomy): domain Eukaryota; kingdom Metazoa; phylum Chordata; class Mammalia; order Rodentia; family Ctenomyidae; genus Ctenomys; species Ctenomys sociabilis. The sequence goes on along the minus strand of PVKA01026450.1, from coordinate 8,973 downwards.
CCTTAGCCTACTGTTTTATCTGGTAAGTATCAGCTACCTACTAAGCTATCTTTCTCTCTTTATAATTTGCTGCATTTACTTTGCTATGGACTAAATAAAATTTTGTGTAGAATCAAATTAACTCTCTCTGAAAAAAATGGGAGTAGTTCTGTTAAAATTTTAATAGCTTATATTTTAGAGTATGTGTTTTATGAGAAAATATGACTATTAGTTCAATGAGGTGCAATCCAGATGCCTGGGTCTTGAATAGCCCAGTGTTTGACCATGTGCCCTTAAAAATGTTGCATTACCTTTCTAAAGAACTTGTTGTTTCCAGTGTTGGTTGCAGTGTTAACACAATGTTTTCGATGTAGCTAAATATTAAGCATGAACTGATATGCTTTGTTTTCAATTACCAAGTGTCAAGCTGGTTTCTTTAAAATTATGTCCATAGTTTATAGCTCAATCCAATCTTGGAAGTTTTACTTTCATTTTGCTCATCCAGGTTAGTAATGATTTCTCATATTCAACTTTTGTCTGTTAGATTCTTGAAAGTTATGTTAGTTGTTTCCAGATACTTGTTGATGGTATAATGCTGTTCTTAGTGATCTCTGCTATTGGTTGAACAGCTGTCACAGGGCTTCCTCATTTATTTTATGCTATTTTATTTTTTTGCAGAACCGGGGATTGAACTTAGGCCCTTGCACTTGCCAGGCAAGTAGTTACTCTACTGAGCGATCTCCCCAGCCCCCTCATTTGTTTATTTTTTTTTAATTTAAAAAGTCTTGTTTTTTACATTTTCCCATTGCCACAATTTTCTTTCCCTTCTGTGTATTCAAGTATCTATTTGACATCTATTTCTTGTCTGAACTCTTCCTGTAAAGCTGAGTTAAATTTCATTAGGTATCACATGGCTAAAAACATTTTTATTTGCCATTATGTATTCAGGCATGGACTGCTCAAATGGTGCACATTCCTGTCTTCAAGATAGGTCCTCACCTGGTTTCAGGACATAACATCTGAGCCATTGGAGTTCTGAGCCTGGTAAAAATTATTTTCTATGCTTCATATTCTGTGACACATCATCTCATTTGGTCTGATCATTTATGATAACAATGTAATTTATGATGAGCATGCACTTTTACTTTGAAAGTTGGAGTCTTGGTAGCTAAGGTCTGTTACACAGTTACTGGGTACCTACATGGCTTCCAATAAAAACCTTGCACAGCAAGACTTGAGAGAGTTTCCTTGGTTACCAACAGTTTTCATATATTGTTAGACATCATTTCTAGGAGAATTCATATGTCCAGGGATTGCACTGGAAGAAGACAGATGGAAGATGTTTCTGGTTTCTCCTGGGCTTTGCCCCTGTGCATTTTCCCTTTCCTTATTTGGATCTGTAAGTGTTCACTGTAATGACCTGTAATTGCAAGCATGGTAGATTTCCCCAGTCTTGTAGCTCAGTGAATCATTGAGCATGTAGGTGGTCCTGAGGCCTTGAAACACAGGCTGTGTTGGATGTAGGATTTTCTAAGATGTTTGACTCATGGAATTAGGAAGAAAGTATTTTTCGGTAAAAGGAGGCGTCACAGTATAGGTGACAAAGACCTTTGCTGTTTACATGGTTATTAAGTCAGCATCTTGTGTTGCAGTCAGGTAGAGGAAGTAAGAGTTTCCATAGGCTTAGGAATTTAGAGCCAACTACTAAGAAATTGGCTCACTAGATACTTAAGAAAATTCAAAATTATGTGCCTCAGTATAAATATATAATATTTTGATTATTTTAAATTTTCAAGGCTAAAATCAAATGATCATGTTGGAACAGTTATTCTCACTATGTGGACTTAGAACGTAGGTTGGCTTACAAAGCAGATATTAGGCTAAACATTGCTACCATCAGGAAAAATTGTGCCAGGGCAATAGATAGCATCTCTGTGCCTCTGGTCACTAAGTAGTATTCCAGGTGGTAAGGTACTCAGAGGAACTAAGAAGCTACTTAAACAGGAAAGTAGAGTGTGAAAGACTTCAATCATTTATTGAATTATGATATCAGACTCATGGATAATCTTTATAACATGGTAATTAGCAATCTCCTTAGTTTTAAATCCTGTACAATAAACATAATGGGGTATATTGAGGTGGTTATAGGAATATTTTTAAGTGAACTCACTGTTTACTATTGAATAATAACAGATGACCATGTATGAACCAAATACTCAGGGGTTGCTCCCAATGGAAGTATCTAGTAAACAAAGTAAAAATCTCTATAAAGTTTGTTTATTCTGAAAAAGTGAATTTTCAGTCTTTCATTTAAATTCTTTATGGAGCTCTCATGGTGATACGAATGACAGTTGTGTGTGTCAGTAGCGGTGGGTTCACTTCACAGGGATTAAACTAGTCATATACTAAATGTACTATCTTCTTCAGTTCTGAGTATATAAATGTACTTAACTTGCCTAGAGGAGAGGGCTGCAGCCGGGGTAGGCCTCAAATTTCTCTAAGGGTGGATCGGGGAGGATGAAGAAATGGAGATAGGAGTCAGAGTGCAGAAAGCTGAGGTCAGGTGGAGTCCACTATTTTGGTAGAAGAGGAAGAATCTCCCAATGACCACAGTATGCTTATTTAAACACACAGAATGGTTGATATCAGTTGAAACCCCTTTGTCAAACAATTTGTTTGCCTGAGTCACTTCTGGTGCCTTGAGTTCTCAAAGTTGAAGCACCTTGTTCATGTGGTCTGCCTGAGGTGCTCCATGTTCTTGGGGATGTCTTTGATTTGGCCCTATGTGCTGATCAATTCTCCAGCTTCAGGCCCTCTTCACATCTCTGCCTGTTCTGTTTCATAGTTATAAGTGATGGATGGTCAGTTGAAGTTAGAAGAGCTGTGTTTGAAGGACATTGCCAAAGACCTTTTCATCCTTGAACTCTTTTCATTCTGAGAGAATTTATTCATTTAGGCTAAAGATTCCAACTCCAAGAATTTCAGGTGCTTTCATTTAGCAATTTAACAATGTATAGCCACTAATTTATGACAGTAATCACTTACCAGTGAAAGTGTCAGAAGGTGTTAGTGATTTTTAACTCCTTCTATTGCTAACATATTACTATGACATTGTTTTATATATCTTGTAGTTATGCTTTTCAGCTGAATGTTTAAGACCAAGTTAAGGTGTGACCTGTATCAATTAATGTTTTGCTTCTTTTTTGCTTCTTTGGTGGCATGAGGGATCAAACTAGGACCTTGTGCTTGCCAGGCATTACATTGTAACAGGATCAGTGAAGTTAATCACACCTAAATTTCCAATAAAATGTTCCTCTCAGTCAACTATCTACAGTATTTAAGAAGATTTTACTTAACTTCTTGACCTTTAATGCATGTCACTGAAGAAATTTATGACATTACCTGGACTGTTTTATATCTAGACATTTCTAAGTAGAGTGGCACACACATAGCATAAATATCACATGTTTCTGCTAAAAGCAGGTGTTTGAGTCTGAAAGAAATGTATGTCACTATAAACTATCCTTGTTTTATAATTTGGAAGATCTGTATATCAGAAGTCACCATGAGATTAATCAATTGTCATGTCTATATGGAAAATTTTGCCTTTATAAGTTAGTTCTGTACCAAAGCATTTTAAACTCAAAAAATCTTATCATCTCGTTCAAAGATAATTTAATCTTTTGATGATAACCAATGTAAACATATAGCAATAATATATTTTAATAACATTTACCAAAGTATCTCCCTCAAGACATTTGGGTTTCCTTTCAATGAATAAAGACTGGGATATAAGTCATCCCTGGTAACTGTTCATCTATTCATCAAAGTTGGCTCTTGCAAGCCAGAAGGGCAGTTACCTTAACAAATTTCGGATGACCTATGAGAAAACCAATTTTGATAATATTTTGACCAGACAGCAATTCAATTGTAAGCATGCTTTTTCATTCTATAAAATAAATTAAATTATTAACAAAGGATCAAAAAATATAAAACAAAAAGGAAAGATATAAATTTGTTGAGCTCAAATATGACAGCTGTTTAGAGATAGGACAGATAGAGAAACAAAACAAATACATAGGCTATCTTCTCACAATATTAGAGTGTACTCAAACACATATTTAATTACCATATCCTGGGCATCCTAGATCTGTTCCTTTAATTGACCTGGGGGTTAAGTCTAATCCCATCTTGTCTATGGTGTGGTCTCTAAGGAATCTCTGCCACAGAATTGAGCATTAGCTGCTTGAAAAAAAGTGGAACCAAACTCTTTCTCCAGGCCTGGGTCCATGATACAGCTGGGTGATATTCTCTGTTACCCAGATAGGCCTTTTGGTGTTCTCTGGAAAGAAACAGTCATTCCCTTGGTTCCATGTGAGTACTTGGATAGTTCCTTTCGATTGTCCAGTATGAAGGCTTTTCTAAAGAACCCTTCCGAGATTCTTTTCCTTTACCTGATTGAATATGTGCTGCTGTATTTCTCTCCGTAGTAGGATTTCAAAAGTTGGTAGTATATGCTGCCAAATGATGTGTATTATGAAGTATGAATTGTGTAGTGAAAGATCCCACTTTTTATTTTTGTAATTGAATTTTGAACATATAGTGAACACGTTTAACAATTCCTTGACCTTGACAGTCATGGGGAATTTCCTTGGTAAGAGAAATGATAAAGGATTTATGGAATGTTTTGAAAGCAGAACTGGTAGCACTTTTATAAGCCAGGCCATTGTCAGCTTTAAATCCCCTTGGGCAGGCACGAGTACTAAAGGCATCCAAACAATGAGTAATTAATGTGGGCAAGAAGCAAAAATAAATCCAAAGGAAGTTTCCACTGAAATGTGGACCCAGCACAGATTGCCAAACTTAGGACATCCATTTTCCAGAGCCGATTAGGATATAACCCTCAGGGATTAAACCCCATATGGAGTGAGGGGAGATGTATTCCATGAGGAATATTTTTAAACAATTTGTCAAGCATGTTACCAAGTTGAAAGGAACTGTTTTTGCAAAACAGAATGTTTTGATGGAAGGTGTCATGACAAGCAGAAGCCTGAAGAAGTATTCAGAATGGTATCTGAAGGTGTAGCAGTGAGAGTTGCCAGCAATCTTTTTCTCAGTGAGAGGCCCTGGAAATTTGGAATGAGAAAATAAATGACTAATAAAACAGGGAATATGGCATAATTAAATGACAGTTTTGAAAGTGTGGAATGAATGAAAAAGATCTTGTTGATCAGTGTATATACTGTCAGCACCAATGGGGTAGATCACACCAGAAACATGCACAATCTTGAAAAGAGGTCAACAGGAGTGGATGAAGCATCTTGAAAGGCCCATTTAACAGCCTGCAGTTAAATGTTTGGGCAAGTACAGTCTGCATCCTGTATTTTGGAAGAGGAGGATGTCATATACCTCCCCTGCTTAGAGTATACCTCTCTGTGAAAATGGAGACACCTCCTGCTATGGGAACTGAGCTTATTTTTCAAGGGAAGACAAAGGGTGTGAGGGAAGCAAATTGAATTAATTTAGCTGGGCGATGATGACAATAACACTCGAGTAGTTAGTCAAATAGATTACCAAGAAGATGAAAATTGTCACAGCCACTATCACTGGACAGAAGAAAAGGGAACAATGATAGTTTGCATCTTATGACCAAGGAGCTGAACAGCATACATTCCTCCACATGCATTATAAATAGGAGCAATGGCTTTGTGTGGAGTAAGTGGCAAAAGGAGCTATTGTAAGGGGCCTGAGACTGGCAAAGGACACTAGTGAGCATATCCTGGGTTGGGAGACTAATTAAAAAATATTGGTGAAGATGGGCTGACTCCAGAGAGTCAAGTATTAGAGACGGACAGACTAACTTTGTCCAAGGGAGTCTTAGCTTCTAACATAAATGTTCTTGGAGACATAGGGTGAGATTTCCCTTGAGAGTGTCAAAGAGAGGAGCTAACTCATGAGTTGTTAGCTTAAAGGCTGGGCAGAGCTGATTAATATTATCAAGTAAAGTCTGAAAAATCAGTTAAAGTTGCCAGATAATTAACTTGGATCTGAAGAGTTTGGGGCACAATATGTCTCTATTGTATGAGGTAACTCAAATATGAAAGAGTTAGTGTGGTTTGTATCATTTAAGGGACCACCACCAGAACTGTTACAAAGGGCATCATCTAATTAGAAAAATATCTGGTACAAGATGGATGAGAATTCTTGTGCTAGAACAATATCATCTGATCAATGAATAAGATAAACAGGAGGATGAGCTTGGTGGATTGGCCAGGTGACCACAGCCACAAACTCTATGGTTGACATTCCCTTGCAGCAGGCACTACAATTTGAAGCAGTACATAGGGGCCTGATAGTTAACGGAGAGTAAACTACAGGCAAAAAGACTTTTCCTTGAGAATGGAGAGGGATCAATCACCTTGAGGGAAAAACATAAAGGGATAGCTATGGGACTAGATAATACTGGTTGAAGTACTTGCATAGGTTCCATCTTACAATTAACAAACCAAAAATCTTGTAATAATCTATAACTTCCTGACCTCTTTTTTTTTTTATTACAAAACTTGGAGTGTTCCAAAGCCTATCGAAATTCTTGGTGCTGTTTACTCCTGTAAACTTCTCTTGTATGAGTGGCTAATGATCACCTGAAACTGAGTCCTCAGACATTCAATTTACCTTGGATGCCATTCATTCTGTTGTAGAAGGCCACTCCTGAAAGTGTGAAAGCAAGTAGCCTATTTTGAAAGTCCTTTAGGGATCTACTGGAAAGAGTTCTCTCCTTTTCTGATTATATTTATCAAGTCTTGAATGGAGAAAACTCCTTGTCATAACAACTAATAAGTTATTCAAGAGTTAAGAAAGACAAATTTGCCCCAATATCCAATAATATCTTGTGACTTCATAAATTAAGTGGTATATCAGGAAAGTAAGGTGAAAAACAAACAGAATGGCCTTCTTCATTCCTCCAGGTTAACAATTTAGCACATCTACTAGATGAAGAAACAGTGCTTATTCCCTGCAAATGAGTAGTTGCTAAATCTAGATGCCATGCCATGGGTCAAAGGCACTGAGTAATAGTTGAAACATCTATGCTTGTGTCAAAAAGCCCTTTGAAAGTTTTTATTTAATAATCAATTCCATCTTGGGATGATTTTGTCTAATCTGTTGAATCCAATAAGCATCCGAGGACCCAAAATATTTGGATTATCTTTCCTTATATACAGATTTTTCAATTTTTGTCAAAGGAAGAAGTTGAGTCATGTGACAGTAGTGGGTTCCTTGAGGAGTGTGTTGAATAGTTTGGACCATAAGTTTGATGCAGTCAGTACTGACGACATCAGATGGAACCTGGAGAATGTGTAAAGTGAGAATGAGGCAGCCTAGTGGGAGTCTCATTGTTTGTTCAGACAAAGCTATTCCAGTAGGAATAGCTTTTCTTCTTATTTTCAGAGTTAGTATAAATATAGAGGAAAGACTGAGACCCAAGCTGCTTCTGTCTTTATTTTGTTCCTCAGATATTAGAAACATGCTTGAAAATAAAGGGTATAGCCGGGGAGGGATAATCAAAAGTGCCCTTACTGATGCCTGGATGAGGGCAGGGCTCTCTGGAAATTTTCCAGAATAGATCAGCCCTCCATTTCTGTTTTGGATCTAGAATTGTTTGCCCAATGATGTACCCATCTACGCTTTGGATAGATAGTAAAAGGTTTTGCAGAAGGGGCAAATAATGACTGTACTGTTCTCACAACAAATTTGGGGAAAATGTCTTCTTCTTCTGCAGATGAAACAAGTAATTTTATTCTTTCCTTTTCCTCTGGCTTGTGAATGAATGTTCTGAGGATAGTTGCTGCCAAGTCAGCCCCTTGTACATATGAGAGAACAATATTTGCACAAATTTGAATAATCTCAGGCAGTGTATCCCAATTTGTGGGCTCATGAAGCCTATTTACACAACTTATTTGCATTTTCAAAGGCCAATTGTTGAACAATTAACCTTTTAGCTTCCATATTATTGATAATTCTCCCACTGGCCTGCAATAAGCATGACACAAAGTCTTGAAACTGTTCATCAGAAAACCGATGAATGGAAATCGGATCAAAGGATGTTTCACCCTTTAAAGGAAGTTACCTCCAAGCCCTGATTACAGCTTATGTACTTGCAATTCAAAAGTAAGTTGATTATTTTTGGCAGTAGAGATATGTTTTCTGTTAAAGTGTCTTTTGTATTGGCCCAATTTGTGCACACCTCAATAAATTTTCCTCCTACAACCAACAGTCCCTAGACTTAAACATGCTTTAGCTATTCCTTTCCAATCACTTGGGTCCATAACCTATCATCCTGTGAGCTCTGTAAAATGCATGGTAAAAGGGTCTGTGGGACTATATGTAGTGGTATTTTTGCTTTAGCTCTTTTAAGGTTTTAATGAGTACAGCTTCACGAAGGTGGGTTATTGTCATTTTGGAGTTCACTGAAAAGGGTAGACACACTGAGAACCCTGCAGGGATTTCCACATTGTCTGGATTCTTTTAATGCCAATTTCAAGGGAGAAAGGAAAGAAGACTGTGTTATGAAGACTGGAATTCTAATCCTGGGATGCAGCAAAATTTTCTGAACTAAAAAAGCAGAAATAGGAACTGGTGGTGCAGTTAAGGTTACTGTTTTAGTTTGTGTAGCTGTAAAATGGAACTTGCAGTGAAGCACTCTTTTAGAAGACCATTTGCCCTCCTCTGATGTTCCTTCTTTATCTGATTGAGGAAAGCTAGAACGTTTAAATACTCTTGGGTGCTGTTGCTTCACTATCTTTCTTTCTGCTTGGGACTTAGTTCTAAGATTGTGCTCTGCACTAAATCCTCTGTATAGAGCTGGGTGTGGTGGTGCAGGCCTGTAATCCCAGCACTCGGGAGGCTGAGGCAGGAGGACTGTTGTGAGTTTGAGATCAGCCTGAGCTACAAAGTGAGCTTAAGGCCAGCCTGAACTGCATAGTGAGACCCTGT
>PVKA01026449.1:0-31732 GCA_004027165.1 Ctenomys sociabilis | reverse complement strand
ATCTCCTCAATTTTTTTTATCCATGTCTTCTTTAGAGGTAGTTATTAATTCTTTTTCTGCTGTGTTTCTTCCAAGTTGGATTTCCTCTGTATATTTATGGACTTGTTTCGGTATTTCAGATCCTATGACTTCAAAAGTTCTTTTTCAAGTTCAGAACTTATTTCTGCTTTGATTTCCTCATGTTCTTTCTGCTGTTGTTTCTTTGTTTCAGATGCTGTTAATTCATATATATCAGCTGCAATAGTGCTCTCTGCACTTGTTCTGGGTGAGCATCGTTTTTCCACCCAATGTTTCTGGAATTCATTCTTTATTTCAGATACTATGTATTCAGATATTTCTTTTTTAATTTGGGGAATTACTTCTCGTTTTATTTCCTCTATAGCTTTCTGTTCGTGTTCCTTTGCTGCTGTATCTGTTAGTTCATTCATTGCGGCTGAGCTAGTGTCCTCTGCCCTTCCTGATGGACTCGAGGTCTGGGATTGCATTTTTCCCCTTCTCTTTGTCATTTTGTATAGCACTGATCTTTGACCTTTGGTGTAGAGCTTTGGTGCAGCTATAACCTTAGCTTGTTATGAGATTCGGGTGCCAGTCTATTAAGTTTGAGATTACCCAGGTATGCCTATCCTGGATCTAGCTGTTGTGTTCAGTTCCTTTTTTGCTGCAGCTCCTTTGGTTCCCCTCTGTTGGTTCCCAGGGTCAGCCCTCTTGTGTCAGGCAGGTCGTTCCCCAGGTGGGCGGGCCTGGGCTTTGGTGGGTCTTCTGGGCTCACAAAAGGATAGTGGATGATCTTATTCACTGAGTAGGCTGAACTGGGTCGGCCAGCCTGTGCTAGGTCTGGGTCTACAGGCCGTAACCCAAGAAGGCTGGGAAAGGTTCCTGTGGTGCAGTGGGCCTGGAGCCCTCACTCACAGGCCAGGCTGTGCTGGGTTTCGGTCTGTAGCGTGGGACCATGGATTGCTGAGATGTGTCCCTCCGGCGTGGGAGGCTTGGAGTTCTCACTCCAGGCCGACCTGCACTGTGTCTGGGGCTGTAGTGTGGCACCAGTAATCACCTGGAAATGTTTCTCTGGCACAGTGTGCCTGGAGCTGTCACTGGGCCATGGGGGGTGGGGGGCAGGTAATCCCTGGGAAATGTCTCTCGGGCACGGTGTGCCTGGAGTTCTACACTCACTGACCTTTGATGCCCAGAGAGTCGGGGAAATTCCCACTCGATCAGTGGGCTTTAGGTCAGGGGTTCCGGGGAGGTCCTGGTGAGTGGGTCCTGAGGTTTCAGGCCAGTCACTGGCTTGGAGGGGTTGGGGACAGGGATCTGCGTAGCGCTGGTGAGAAGAAGCCAAAGGCTCTCCCTCAGACTCACCACACTCTCACTGATCTGGGAAGCCTGGTGAGTCCTGTAAATTCGCTCTCGCTGGGCGAGCTTGGCGCGGGATCCAGGAAGCCGCTGGAGTCAGCCACTGTCTCAGGCCAGTCTCTGGCTGGGCGGCGTGGGCAGGATCGAGTAGACTGCTGGCGTTGGTCTCGCTGTCTCTGGCCGGTCTCAGGGGCTGGGCGGGCGCGGGCGGCATGGAGGAGGATGGCCGAGTCTGCCGCGCTGTCTCTGGCCGGTCTCTGGGGCTGGGTGGGCGCGGGCGGGATGGAGGAGGATGGCAGAGTCGGCTGCGCTATCTCTGGCCAGTCTCCAGTCTCCTGATTTTGGTGATTATATAATGTTTTAGCGAGAGCATTTCTTGCTTTTTAAATCACACATTAAGAATTAAGTTGTAGGGCTGCAGAGATGGCTCACCGAACTAAGTGCCTGCCTGGCAAGTGCAAGGACCTGAATTCAATCCTTGACTGGGCTGACCCCACATAAGGCAGGCCACCAAGACAGGGTGTGGGGGTACATGCCTGCAATCCCAGTGCCGAGGAGGCTGAGACAGGAGGATCAGTACAAGTCTGAGCTACATAGCAAGATCCTGTACCAAATAAATAGGTAAATAAGTTAACTAATTTAAAAAATAATAATAAGGTGTACTGTATACTAATATCACAAATTCATTTTCAAATAGTGCAAGGGTGCATTCTTGAAAATTTTCTGCAAGCCTAAAATTATCTCTAAATAGAAAGAAAAAATTAACATTAGAGTAAAAGGTTTAAAAACTGGTCAGAAACCTTGATGTGTGCATGCTCGTCATTAGTTTTGATTTGATGAGTGTATCCTGGTCTCAAAATCAGCACCATGGACAGGTAGGGTTGCACATGTGGTGTGGTCTTCATTATGCCTAGCCTTAAACAAATAGAACTGTTAAATGTAAAATATATTGTTGTTCATACATGAGACTTAAAAATGTGTTTTCACTAGTTAAAACAGATCCCCAATGACAGGTAAAGTCCTGTTAGTGTGAAAAATGTTCTAAAGACACTGGCTACATTGTGTCTAATAGCTTTGGACCTATAGACAGAGCCAAGTCTTGTATTTGTGACATAAAACTCAGAGCCACAGTGTTAAAAGGAAATATTCCTTAGCAGTACCCCTTGCTTACAATGGGGACCATATCCAAAACACTGAATGGAACATTGGTTTAATCTCACTAAATGCTATATATTTCATAAGAGGTGATTATGTTCATCTGGTTGATTTCTGATGTAATTCAGGTATTTATTTCATGTTGATAGCAAATACAAGTGTGACCTTGCTTCACTAAAGCTAGAGGGACTTATAACAAACTGTCAGACTCCATAAATACAGGAGGCAAAGAGCTAGTAGGTTATGATCGTGAGCCTCAGAAAAGTTTATACATTTACTGTTGGCTCAAACACTCATACTTTGATTATACATGCTCTAGTTTCTCAGAAAATTTGTTCTTGCCTAGGAGATACCAAAACCCAGGTAATCATGCAGGTAAAATCTATAACAAATATGCTAGATTAAGATTCCTTTTATTGAGATCACCAGATTTGGTCTATAGAGACACATTATAAAGCCTTAGCTAACTAGTCACCTCATACAGCCCAGGTGAGCTGAGCCTTCTCAGGGTTTCCTGCCTTGTTACAAGGGAAGGTGCTCTCATGTTCCTTGGGCAGGGCTGCCTGCAGAAGACTTGAAAACCTAAAAGTTGTATCTTGCTCAGTGGGCCCCAGGTATCTGACACAAGCAGCAGAAGTTAGAAGGGTTTGCAGAAACAAATTTGTCTGAGTTGGGCTGTTTCATAATAAAAGGATACAAAATACAATATAGACAAAAAATAAAATAGTGATTCTAGCAGCCTACAGGAAGAAAGGCCAGTCAGAAAACAGGAAAAATGTTATGCATCTCTGGATCTAATCAGAGAGAAGGGACATTTCAAATAAAATGTCCAAAGCTGCTAGAGAGAGAGAAAAAAAAAAAGAAAGAAATGCTCATGATGGAGTCAAAAAAAGTTTCAGGTGATTGAGGTGGTTATGGGTCTTACACTCTCAGCCTGAGGGAACTCATGTTAATTGCCAATATAAGGAAAAAGCCTGTTAAACTTTTAACAGATGCTCATACAGATATGTCAGTAGTTAGCCAGCTAGTGGCCCCACTTGCAAACTAAAAAGGACTTAGTGTTTTCCATAAGTCCTGTGATTCATGTGCCCCCAGTAATAAGCATTGGTCAGCTTATTTGAGATAGTACCCAATGACCATGCAAGACAAAAAAGAAATTAAACTTCACATTTAAGATGCTAATAAACCTACGAAAAGTTCTAACTAGTTTTTTTATAATTACAAACTTACAGAAAGTCATTACATTCTAGAAACTTCTTGTAATGTCTCAATAGGTATTCAAAATATTAGATATCAAATCAATGGTATATAAAATGCTGAGGTCCCCTGGAACTTATCTTTATTATTTTTATGGAAAGTCTTTACTGTCTACTTGATAAAAATCTTTTTTTACTGTATTCACAATTATCCTTCTGATGTTATTACTTGCCCCATGCATGTTTAATTGTTTCTTTGGCTTTGTCTCCTCATGTAAAGCTATTCCACGTACCCAAGACAAATGCCTGGTCTCTACTGAGGGCCATTATATAGAGCCTCTGGAGAGTATCTGACTGCCAGTTCACAAGTACAACTCCTTTCAGCCTGAATAAGCCAGAGCAATCATTGCCCATGGTTCCCTCATGGCATTTCAGCTTACTTCTTCAGAGGGAAAACTGTTATAGACAGCTAAATTAGATAAAAATATTACAGGCAGTCAGACAGGGCCAGGCCGTCAAGGGTAATATGGAAGACAAGATGACTTTGCAACTTTGGAAGAGACAGACACTCCTGCTTTGGGACAGACCTCAAGACAAAGAGTAACAAATGCAGCCACTTACTTTCCTAAGGATGGGCATCAGGGATTGATATTCTAAATAGGGAACAAGCACCTTGACAAAGCCCAAATGAGTCACTAACCCAACTCCCTATAGGAAGAGACCCGTTATCAATAGAAGATTGATATATGTGCCCATGACTGGCTTCCCCATTTGGTACTGAATTTAATCAATTTTACCTGAACAATGGTGCATATAATCTCATTGGTTGACCACAGTTTTGTCCCACCTCTTGCCCACCTAAGCAAGTTCTCATGTTCTCCACTACCTTAGATCTGCTTCACCACATGGTTTTACTCTACAAAAATCCCTGGAAGAGACAGCATCCCAGGGACAACAAGGTTGGGCCCTCCATTCTATCCCTCTCTCAGACAGAAGCTTTCTTTACCTCAATAAATATATTCTACTCTAAAAAAATAGAAGTATGTCTGATACATTCCTAAGTCTCCTGCAGAGAACATTAAATATAATGCATGTCAGTATCAGTTCTCCCTTCCTCTGTTCTAACACAGTCCACTCAAATTCAGGTGTCTGCTACTCTCACCACCACCAATGTTCCTAAAAGAGAACTTGAAATGGCCCTTATCTATCTGGGAGTACCCACCTCTCACCCTATAGAAATGGCAGTAGCCAACCAAATTAGTGCACGGTACCCCTTTGATCTAAAAATTGGTTCAAGAATTAGCTTGTTCCTGAATCTTGTCCATCATGATAGAATGAACTCATGTGTTCTCCATAGCAGATTGATAGAAACCCATTATTTCTATCTTCCCCAATTATAGCTGATGAAGCTGAGGTACACCAAGGTTGCATGACTGCTTAACTAAGGTCACCCTATCACTGTCCCAATAGCACCAAAAGAAGAAAGGATGCCTTAACAGATCGGTATATAGAAGAAAAAGGGGCACTTCAACATCATGTGCTGCACAAAATATGGTTTGGGATTAATTCATATGCAAACCTAAGACTGCATCAGAGCAACAAGATGTCTCTTAAATATTATACAAATAAATGAAACAATTTTTATCTTTTTAGATCATTGTTCTGTTTCTCTGCTTATCTAAAACTGACACATGAATAAATGGTAGCACAAATGCAAACATGAAGTCTGTTGCTGCAACAGCAAGCAGAAACACTGAAACAACACTCAGGGTTTGGAGGCAGATTTATTTTACTTCTATGGACACTGATTGGGATCATTCAGAGGCAGCGTACTTGGATGTCCCTGGTTTTTACAATATATACCACAGCAACCAGCTGCTTCTAAAGAACAGAAGCAAACAGAACTGGAATAGGAGCCAGAACCACAGCAAGCAAGGGCAACTAAGAAACTGAAGCATACTGGGTAAGGATGCATTTTCAGTTACATTCCTCCCCCTTCTGGTCTCCTCATCAAATCTTCGCTGGACACGTCACATGTACCCTTTTGCGTCAAGGCCAACTAGAAGCAGTAACATTAGGGTTGCCAGTGATCCTAGGATGGGCCCTAACCAAGGTTTCCAGTATTGTCTTACTATATTTTTCACCAATGCTTTTAGGAAGAGATATAATTTAGGGCTGTCTGTGCTGTAACGCTACCCTGGCAAAGGAATGAAGGAGCTAGTGTGAGTGTCCAATGTGCCTTCGATGTTGATCAAATCTTGGTCAAGTGTTTGACTGTCTGTAGAGCTAAGGAGAAACTACAGCTCGCAAGGGGACAGGTACGTGAACACTGGGGTAAGCAGGCTAAAGAGGCACAACAGTAAAGAGGAATAATGCACTGAGCTATAGAGCAAGCCTGGGAGTGGTATCCTCAGGCTTCGGCCATGCTGCACTGGTCAGCATCCAAAGGGGCCAGAGCAGGGCTCTAAGCATGTCATCTCCATAGAGGGAGCTGCAGAGGAGCCGTCTATGTAAATTCTCTGGCAACCATCTAAATGGGCTCTTTTAACCCTGGAATGGTGGAGCTAAAGCTGGGTGATACTCAGCTTCCATCAGGGAGTTCATTTTTAAGTCTGGTTGGCTAGTGAATGGTTCATGATTCAATGCCAAGCAGTCATGGTTTAGTGGGCTCAGCTTGCTGGGCAGGTATATGGCAGGACTGAGTGGTTCACAGTTATTCATGAGGTCCAGAATAGCATATGGCACCTGGACAGTTAAACCTTGGCCTAAAGTGAGCTTGTCAGATTTTTTTTATCAGAACAGAGGCTGTTAAAGTTCCAAGGCAGGAGGAAACTGCCCTTTGAATGGATCCAAATATTTGTGCAGGAACTAAATTTGTGAACTCAGGTATTTAGATTTTATAGAAGGAGCAGCTCTAAAACATTTGTAGAATTTCTTTCTTACACCCACTTTCTGCCAGATGTTGCAGCAAATTTTTTGTGTCTTTCCATCTGGCTACTTGAGTGTCATTAATCAGAAATGTAGTAATATTTTGAGCTGAGAAACTAGTGAGGTCAGTTGTAAAAGTTTCCCAGAAGAAGGCAAACAACTGTTTGTACCTCTGGGAGTTTAAAATCCAGGTTGCTTTGGTTTTAAGCCCAGAATTGTTTTGTTTTGTTTTGTTTTTTTCATTTAAGGGAAAAAAGGGGCTGGCTGACAGGAACTACTAAAGGCAAAATAAGGTACATTTTATCCCAGCAGGTGTACCAGCAGGCCATGATGGCAGACAACCAATGAGGCCTTGGCACCTCAGAGATCCTGAACTGGACAATATTCTGCACTGGGTTTCTTTATAGGCAGTTTAACAATCTATAAATGTTTTGCTGTTTTGAAGCCTCTGGTTGTATGGTTGAATTCCTAGCTGAGTCTCTTGTGAAATGGGACATTGTTTGCTTGGGGGACCGTGATGGAGCTGGAAGGGACAGAGAAAGAGGCTGTCTTGAAAAGCTGATGTCTGTTGTCACAGCCTCTCAAAACTGGTGGGAGAGATCGGGAACTCTGTGGCAATGGTCCAAGTGAGTTGGCCCTTTTTATCCTACCTTAGGGTCTTCCCAGGCAAAGGTAGGAGAGGAGTGTTTTAAGATTAACAACAATCTATCATGATTCCTGATGCTTTAGCCATGGCTGGATGTCTGTGTGTTTCCTGACACTGGACATTGTCTGTTACCTGTGGGTGTTGCCATGAGGCAGCACGGTTGATGGGCAGGCCCATAGGCAAATCTGTGGTCCATACCCCTCGGAGCGGAGTTTTCAGTATTTCAGGATTTCTTACAGAGTTAAAAGGACACACATAACTGTGAATATGCCACAAGGTTAACCGCAAAATTTAAACATTTTTTAAATTTAAACAGCCTCCTACAAAAAAGCTGAATGGAAACAATTCATCAGTGAAACTTCCCAGCCCTTTTCACACTCTCAGAATCATTCCAGCCTGCAAAGCTTGTCTGAACCATCCAAGCTACCATTTTCCCTTTATTGTATCTTTTTTTAATTCTGTGCTTTCAATACGACAGAGAACATGTCTTTACTTTTATATTCCATAGTCCATAGAATATAGCAGCTATTAAGCCAATATGTCTGCATAAAAGAATTAAAAGTGGAGTACAAGAGGGCCTTCATAAATGCAGAAAAAAAACATTTTCTAATTCTGTCACATTTACAAAATAACCGTATTACCAAGTTTCTGCAGGCTTATGGTTTTATATTTGCTTTTATACTATGTAGCTGGTCACAGCCATGACTTGCTGGATGGTGAGTAACTGTGCAGGAATGGAATCTTGATTGCAGATTACATTTGTAATGCACTCTGCAGAAGTGAATTGGATAAAGCGAGTATTATCTGTGATCTTATTATCTTTTAGATTCACATGCTTTCTATACTAGGTTTAACTCTGTTGGCATAATTAGTTTTGATTCCAGAGTTTATACATTTTGCTAATAAAATAGAAATTAGATTGTAGCCAAGATCATTAATAGTATCTTCAAAATACATAGCCGTACAATGTATAAGAAGCTGAAACCTAGATATGGCAGCACTGCTGCTTGTTCCAGGACTCAGAGAGGCTGAGCAAGAGAATCCAAGTTCCAGCTCAGCCTCCTCAGCAGTCTCAAGATTTAAAAAAAAAAAGAAGCCAGAAACGTAGCTCAGGGCAAAGCCCAGAGGAGAGGAGGCAGGAAATCAGAAAAGAAATGTCTTAAGAATGCTTACTAAGCAACTGAAGCTAGTTTTCAGATATCATTCAAATACCTTGAGTTTGAAGGAGTCATCCAGATATGTGAACAGTCTATAGGAGAATTTTATTTTAAAATGTGTTATATAACTTAAATGTACACCCGGGCTGCCAGATTTTGAATCAACCCAGAGTGCAGGCCCAGCGTGTGACTAAGACCTCCATAGGCCGCCAGAACCTGAAGAAACCCAGAGCCCCAGGCCCAGCATGGAACCCAATAGCAGAACTCCCTGCAAAGAGGCTAGAGGTGAGACCCAGCCAGTTCATTCAGGAGCAGAACATCTTGCCAGAGTGACATAAAGGGTTCACCTGCAAGGCTGCAGCAGGAAGAAGTGGAGCACAGCAACCAGACTCAAGCCACACCCACCTGGAGGAGTCTGAACTTCATAAATCAGGACCTGGTACTAAGGTAATAACTCTATCTAAGCTCTACACCAAAGGTTAAAAGTCAGTGGTACACAAAATGACAAAGAGAAGGAACAAAAAGCAGTCTCAGGCCCAGAGTCCATCCAGTACAAATGCAGAAGACACTAGCATAGAGGAAATTGGAAATCACACACCTGAAATCTCTGAAATAATAGCATGGGAAGTAAAGAAACAACTGCAGAAAGGTACAGAAGAAATCAGATCAGAAATAATTTCTGAAGTAAAAACTGTAGCGATAGCTATAATCAAAGAAGTATTAAGTGCTTCTAAAGAATACACTGATTAAAAAAAAAAATAGAGCAGAACATGGAAATGATGGAACCCCTGAATAAGCAATATAGGAAAGAAATAGAATATATGAAACAGATCCAAAGTAATATCCAGGAAATTAAAACCTCAGTCACAAGCTGGCAAATCCATTTGAGTGAAAGTGAAAATAGACTCTCTGACCTTAAAGACACCATTGCAGCTACTGAAAACATAAGCAAAGATCTCTTAAAAACAATTAGGATGCAGGAAAAAATAATTCAATATCTGCAAGACAATGCAAAGATGAACAATGTGAGACTAATAGGCATCAATGACAAGGAAGGAGTCAATACAAGTGATATAAAAAGAATATGGATGGAAGTAATAGCAACAACTTCTCCAATTTGGGCAGCAATCTGACATTCAGTAACTGAAGCATACAGAATTCCAAATAACATCAACCCTATTAAAACCACTCCCAGACATATAATAGTCAAGATCCCAGAAATTCAACACAGGAACAGTATACTAAAAGCCACTGAAGAAAAGAAACAGATCACATTTAAAGGAAAACCCAACAGAATAACAGCAGATTTCTCTTCACAAACCATAAAGGCAGGAAAAGCATGGAGCAAAGTACTTCAAGTCTTACAAGAAAACTAACTCCAACCCAGACTGATATACCCTGCAAAACTCTCTTTCTAGTATGATGGAGAAGTAGAATACTTCCACAACAAAGAACAACTAAAGAATTTCATGATGACAAAGCCAAACTTACACAGACTACTAAATGATGTTCTAGAGAGGTAGCAAAATGACCACAACCCCATGAATGAGAATGGAAAGAACCCACCAAATAAGGCAAACAATTAAACACAGGAGAATAAAAGGTATACAATAGTAGTCAGTTATTCTTTTGTGTACAGCAGCAAAATATTTCCATCAGCACACTCTACAAATGGACTTCTCTTGTACCCTACAGGTCAAGATTCCATATGGGACTGCAGGATAGACTAAGGAAGTAGCTCCGTCCCACAAGTGACACCTGGCCACCAGTAAGTGCCATGGTCATTATCCATATCCACAACACACTAGAACTTTGTGCTGTATTCCCAAACTGTCAGAAATGATGGTCATTTATTTGTCAATCCAGCATTTATCTTATATTTTATTCTTAGTATTTCTTTACTATCATGAAAACTTTTTCTTAGTTCAATTGTTTTGAAACATTTAATTTTTAATTAATTATTTAATTTTCTGAATATTGCTTAATCTTAATTTTTGTGTTAAGATTTTACTATATCTTTGAATTACAATTTATCTAAAAGACATCGTATGATATCTTCTCCTAGTATTAGAAACTTTAAATAGTATATTTCCATTTATATTACTTCTGCCCTGTCCTTTATGAACACATACACACATATATATGTGAAAAAAAGGGGGCTGGGAGATGGCTCAGTGGAATAAGTGCTTCCCTGGCAAGCACAAGAGCCTGAGTTCAATCCTCAGTTCTGCCAAAAAAAAAAAAAAAAAAAAATAGGTGTATAACCCAACATAAGATTGGTACTGTTTCAAAGAAATCTTCAATGACCTTTTAAATAAGGGTTCATTTAATATATTTTATATAGTCCTGTATAACTATACTTTGAGAGCTCTTTATTGTTCATACAGGAGCATACTGCAATTTCTCTTGCTTTTGAATTATGTTCTTTGTTATTCCCAATATGTTACGTCTGGAGGTATTAAAATATTTCAAGTTTGTGTAACTAGAAAATATTTTACTTTTAGTTTTCAAAGGTATGTTTGCTAAGTATAAAATTCAAAGAGGATAGATCTTTTATTTTCTTTCAGTCCTTTAATTAGTCCAGTTTCTTACACACTTGGTCCTTTTGTTCTTTCTAATGTGGAATAAGATGCTATTTAATTTTGTTATTCCATAGATAATATTTTTATGTATATGCTTTAACCACTTTTTTCTTAATAAGTTTTGGACAATTTCATTTTTGAGTATCTTGGTATGATTTTATTTAAATTTCTTGGGCAAAAGGTTAATTTTTCTTGGAAATGTGGTGTTATAGGTTGTACTAAATTCAGAAATTTTAAATCTTTATATATTTAATTGCCTACTCTTTCCTACTTTGAGAATTCTAATTATATGAATATAAAAAAAGAAAGGAGCAGTTAATGCTTACAATTTTTGCTTTTATTCTGATTTTTTTCCTCTCTTGAATTTCTTATATCTTCTTATTGTTTTTTTAAAGCAAAACATATGTTTGTCTCTGGTAATCTGAAAAACTAATTTGTATATAGCATCATGTAATACAGCAACCATTGTTGGATTCCTATTACTTTGTTTAGTGAAATCTTATATCATGTATAATACTGTTTTCTTCTATCACTATTTTGTGTTCTTTAAAAATAATAATAAAAAGTACAAAAAAAGTACATATATGTGCATCTATGATACACATATGGATTAAATACATAAATTTATGATGGCAAGGAAGCAGGTGCCTGTGATCCCAGCTCTCTGGAAGCCTGAAGATCCCAACTTTGAAACCAGCCCAGCGCTTTAGTGGTTTTAACAAGATCTTGCTTCAAACTTTTTAAAAATTAAATGGCTATGGATGTAGCTCAAGTGCCCTGGGTTCAATCTCCAGTACTCCAAAAAATAAACAATGCTGGTCTTGGTGACATATACCTGTAATCTCAGCACTCTGGATGCTGAGGCAGGAGGATCACTGCAAGTCCAAAGCTAGCGTAGGCTACAAAGTGAGTTCAAGGACAGCTTAAACTAGATAGGGAAACCCTGTCTCAAAAAAGAAAACAGAACAGATATATACATTTGGTGTATATGAAACCTGATAGTAGGTAAGCTACAAGCTCATGATTGAGGCAATAATTTACTTAGGTTTTGTATAGTCTGTCCTTTTGAGATTATAAGACAAGGTCAGATAATAGTTTGTGAAGTGAATTAAAATGCTTTTGCTGAATGAGTATTACTCATCTGGCACAGTAGCACCTTGAAATTACATCTGTACCTATTATGCTAATGAATTTAGATAATCAACTAAAATCCCTTCAGGGAAATAAAAAATAAGTAGAGTACATATAATGTAAGTTTCAGTCTCCATATTTTTAAAACTAGAACAAAGAGTAAAAAATCACTTGTCTTTATTTTAATCCTCTTGGAGAAAAGCTAAGCCGGGCGTGGTGGCGCATGCCTGTAATCCCAGCACTCGGGGAGGCTGAGGCAGGAGGATTGTTGTGAGTTCGAGACCAGCCTGAGCTACAAAGTGAGCTTAAAGCCAGCCTGAACTGCATAGCGAGACCCTGTCTCAAAAAGACAAAAAAAAAAAAAAAAAAAAAAGAATGAAGAAAAGCTTCTAAGCATTACAAGTTTATATGTAATCAAATTTGTTAGCCATGGGGTGTCCATTATTCGTGTGTGTGTGTGTGTGTGTGTCCACACGCTGTAGGGGAATCAAACCCATAGCCTTCTGCATGCAAGGAAAAAACTCTACCCTGAGCCACATCCTCAGCCCTAAGGCATTATTCTGAATGCTTATGTAAAGATGCTTTGGAGAGATTAACATTGAAATTAGCAGACTACACAAAGGAGATTGCCAGCCAGTGTGAATGGGCCCACCCAGAAATTCAAGGACTGAGTTGAACTAGAAGTCTGGCACTCTCCCCTGAAAGACAGAATTGCTACCACTGAAAGGACCTTGAACCAAGATAGTGCCTTCTCCTGCCTTTGACTCAAACTGAAACTTCACCTCTACCTGCGTTTGAGCTTGACGGCATTCTGACTAAAATTACAACATGGGCTACTGGAAATCTTAGACCTTTCTAGTCTCTGTAGAAACATGTGAAGCAATTATATATATATATATATATATATATATATATATATATATATATATATATATATATATATATATATATTTCTTTGGAAAACCCTAATACACCAGAGCACCCACAGCTTTTCATTCATTGATCTGCTCATCATAGAAGTTTCTCAAAAAGCTCTGGGCTTCAGAGGTAGCATCAGGTATCCTGAGCACAAGGAAACAAGTCCCTTTTTACGTGGTCATCAAAGTGCCTTTCAGGCATGAGACTGAATAGTTCCAGAGGGGAAACATGATAGAGACTGAGCTTGGAGTTATTTTTAAAAATGTTTTATTATAGAAAAGAAATAGTAGATTCTAAGAGATGAGTGCAGGAGCAGGGCACCTTCAGGTATTTTTTTCCCTCTGGTCCCCATTCAAACACTTTACTCCCAGTGCTAGAAACTAGAGCCGACAGAAGCCCTCCCTGGCTGTCTTCAAAATCTGCCTCAAGTTTCAGGACCTAAATAACAAAAGCAGTCTGTGTGCTGGAGCCTGTTATCCCTGACTGAGACCGAATGAAGCATCTCAGGCCTGGGCCACGGGGCCCCTGGGCACATTGAGGAGCAAGCAGAGAATCACGAGAAGTAGCAGCACTTGCGTGATGCGGAAGCAGCACCTCACCGCTCTCTCATATGATAGGAGGAGGATTAAGGACATCAACATAATGCAACCAGGGCCTTCTCCCATTCTCCACACCCTGGAATCCTGTACAACCTTACAAGAGGTAGTGGCCTACCTACTGCCTGCTCCTCTACAAATAGTATAATAAAAGTAGGGATCTGAAACTAACTTCAATTGCAGAAATACACTTTTTGTTGTTTCCCAAGTATTACAGGTCCAAATCACACCTATTACAAAAAAACGATGTAACAAATTAGAAATAAAATACTATTTTAAGTAAGTTAAAATTCAGTGGCATCCCTCAAAATTGCACAAAGTGGAGGAAAATAGAGAATTTCATGGACAAATGACAGGGATACAGACTAAGCATGGAGGCACTGCAAGTTTAAGCCATTTACCATAGCTGATATGAGAGAGCTTGGGTATCATGCAGGTCCTCTGATTCCTGTGAGACTAAAGACACAGGGTGGGTGACTCTGAGGAAGCAAGATTCACAATTGCTGCTGTAGTTCTTGGAATGAAAGAGAGTGCCTGAGATCAAGTAGCTAAAGGTGCCTGGGCCACGGGGCCCCTGGGCACATTGAGGAGGAAGCAGAGAATCACCGAAAAGGGGATGAATGTCTGGAGAAGAAGGCACTCACGAAACTGTAGAAGACAACTGGAGTCTGGCAGACCTCCTTGATCTTAGGAAACGAATGTAATGTATCCAAGATGTGGATGGCATTAGATGAGCACACTTTGGACAGAAGTGCAATGCACGTGATGTAAAAATTTAATTAAAAATCTGCTGCAGTCCATCAAACTATTGCAGAGAATTTCTTGAAGAGTGTGATGCTTGTATTGCTGATACACCTTTGCAAGACATCACAACCGTACTCATCTTGGGCAGCTGGTACATACTACGCCTTGTTTTCACCTCCACCCACCAGTCTTCACTTTTTTTTTTCCCTCCCCCACCTCTCCTCCCCTCCACAAAGTCTACCTCACTACTTCCCACTTGAAGGATCTGAATTCAATGGAAATTATCTGAAGGGCCTGCTGGATAGCTCAGCAGACTTAAGTCCCTGCATAGGCAGCCACAGGGACCAGGGTTCAATCCCTGCTGTATTGGCTCTGTATTGGCTCTGCCCCTGGGGTACGGTGAGACAGTGACAGCTTGATGGCACAGGCTTCTAATCCCAGTGCTTGGGAGGCTGAAAATAGGAGGATCACTACGAGTCTGATCTGTATAGTGAGACCTTATAGACCTTGTACCAAAATACATTTTTTTAAAAAGATTATGTGTCCATACAGGTTTTTCAAAACTTTTGACCAGGGGTTTGTTTTGGAGGCATTGCTTTGTAAGGGTCTATTTATAAGATTTCTCTATGTCTATATTTCTCTTTATATTTTTATGTCTATATTTGCTTATAGATGATAATCTTCACTGAATTCCTATTGATTTCCAAATTTCTATAAGACATTGATCCTGCCAACTCATTCTGTCATGCCCACTGAAATTCAGGAACATAATCCTTAAATTTGGCAGGAACTTAATATGCATCTGTTCTCTTGGTCTTCTCTTTCTAGTCTTTTAAATATTATATACATAATGACATATGCCATAGAAATTTGCTCTCTACACTTACAGTCAGTGCTTTTCCTTTTAAAATAAAAAAATAAAATGTGGAGAAGGTTATTTGAATAATGTTTCCTTATCAGGACACCAAACTAATCACAAATGCTATGTGTTCTCTAAACCTCTTTACTAAATCACTTCTTATAAAATTTTCAATTTTCAAGCAAATACTCAGCGTGCTATAATACATATAAGATATTTGTAATTGTGTTACATCTAATTTTATTTGTATTGATTATATAAAATATATATCATAAGGCCAAAGTTAATAACAGATGCACATATAAGCCCACACATACATTTTGCAATTTCTATAAAATCATTAATTTCCAGAACTCATCCAAAAGCTCATTATGAATAAATACAATACAACTGAGGAGCAAAGCACTTCCCATTGAATTATTCTTTTTCTACTTGACTAGTTTTATTCTCAGTATATAAAGTAGATGAGGACGTGGCTGAACAATCACTTGTTAATTGCTCTATGAACAAGCTCTGAAGGTGTCATTGCTACATAAATAATGAATAATTGTGGGTATGATTTCAATCTAGAATAACCTGCCCTCAGATTTTTATTTCTTGAAAGATGACTATCCCTTCACCTGCTTTCATTCAGATTGACATCTTTTGTACAATGATAGATGCATCATTGTCACACATGGCCTTCGTGTGACAAACTCTCTCTTTTATCTTTGATTATAATGAACTATCACATTGCAATAGCTAGTCCCCAGTTGTCACTGGCACAACCCTCTTACCACTTTTTCACCCCAACATTTGAGTTTTGAAAAATAATGTTCAGTGACTGCATATGGGTTTCCAAATATAAAACTCAACTTCTCTCCTAATACACCAGACATATAAATTGCTCTCCTACAATGGAAGTACAATACATTATTTTTGTCTGCTTGACTTCTTTTCTACTTTTGGGCAAAACGTAACTTTCTTTTGGTAAAGCTCCCAGTTGTTCTGGCTTACGCCTAAACTGTCCCCTAAGAGCTTCATTTGCTTAGAAGGTAATTGGATCTTAGGGACACTGTGTTCAATAAGTGGATTAATCCAATTGAGTTAATCCAAGTAACCCATTGATGATTTCATAGATAAGTGTGCAGCTAGGAGGTAGGGCTTGGTTAAAAGAGATGGTCACTTGGGGAATGGCCAAGCAGGTCATATCTCTGTCCTCAACTCTGCCCTTCAAACTATTTCCTGGCCTCCAGGATTGAGCAGCTGTCCTCCACCAGACCTTTCTGCTATGACATTTCTACCTTGCCAGCATGGACTAAAACTCTGAGCCAAAATAAAAGCCTGTTCACCATTAAATCATGAGTGTCAGGGACTGTATCCTAACAATAAGAAAATTATCAAGACACCAACCCATTCACCTGTTGTACATAGCGGACTGATCTTCCCCTATGACTAAGAAAAGGCATGAGAATAAGCCTGGCAATGGAGTTAGGTCCACAGTGAATGAACGGATCCTGGGTGGGCATGCTATCCAGCCAGATTACACTGCATCAGGCCCTGGAATTTGTTGGTACAAAGAAAGCAGAGAGCAGAATTAGGCTAGACTAAGAGTGAGGCAAAACCTGCTTATAGTTTTTGGTCTTTGGACTCACCTGACTAATTCTAAAGATCCATTTGTGGATCATTCAATTACATAAACTATTTAATTCCTTATTTTCAATGGATTAAAGGAAATTTGATTCATTTACAACCAAAAAAAAAGCCTTTAATTAATATGCCCATAGCCTGACGTTTTAGTCAAGACAAGTTCTGGTGAAATAAATAAACTTTGAAATCTCTGCTGCTTAACACAATAAAAAGTTTATTTTGCACACAGCACAGTCCAACACTGACTGGACCACCTTGCTCTGCAATGTAAGTGTATTATCTAGACACTCAAGTTTCCAAAGTTCCTACAGTCTGGGAAGACAGGAAAGGAAAAGATACGTTGGCTCCTCAACAGTTTGCAGAAAAGGCAACAAAGCCACAGCTCCTCACAGCCCCTTGTCCAGTCTGATCAGCTGGCATCAAGCTAACCATAAGGAGGACTTGGAGCATATGGGGCAGTGGATCCACACTCCCTGAGCAACACTTGTCTGTGTTAGTCGGATGTCTCCAGAGTAAAAGAACAAAAAAATGCAAAAGTAATAATAATAAAATATAATATACATATTATGAGGAGGGAGAGAGAGAAAGAGAAAATCATTTTAAAGAGTTAATTCACACTAGACTAGAAACTTTAGCATAGGTGGATACTATAGTCATAAGATAGAAAGTCCTTTTTGGAAACCTTAGTACTTACATTTAAGATCTTAATTGATTGGACAAGGTTTACCTAAATTAGTTAAAGTTCACTGTAGATACCACCTACACCTCTGAAAACCCTTCGTAGCAATGCCTAGATTGGAGTTCAATAACTAAGTACTGCAAACTTTCCAAGTTGACATAAAATTTGCCATCATGTTAATCTGCCACAGACCCAGTCCCTGCATTTCTTTTTCTCCTCCCTCATAATATTGCTGTGGATGTAGATATGCCTGCAGTACGGTGGATGACTACAGTTGTGCCACTGTTGCTGAACATATTCCATGCACCTTTGCCCACATCATGAACCTTAGTGTGTTAACATTATAAAAATATTTCTCTACTCATCACAATGCTAATTCATTTGTGATGCTTTATCTGAATTTCAGTTCTGAGCTGGGGAGATAGCTCAGTAGAATAAGTGCTTGCTTGACAAGCACAAGGTCCTGAGTTCAGTCCCCAGCACCACTAAGTAAATAAATAAACAAATAAATTTCATTGCCATATTTTCAACTGCTTCCATTGAGGTATTTATTATTTCATTTCATTAATGCTTCTGAGTACCTATTAGCCATCACATACATGAAGGGTCACTTTTGCAACCAAAGTATCTGCATCTTCATATTGAGGAAGAATAAATATCCATAGTATGTATTTAATGCCTTGTGACTAACCATCCCAAAACCTAAAGGTTTAATGTGAGAACAATTGGTATTTCCTGGTTTCTGTCGGTCAAAGTCTTTGGAGCAGCTCCTCTCTCTCAGGTTCTTTCATCAGAATGCAGCCAGAGGTTGGTGGGTGCTGCTGTCACCAGTAGGCTCAGCTATCACTGCAGGTACTGTAGAGGTGACGTACTCACTGAGCTGGCAGGCTGGTGCTGGCTCCAGCAGGATGTCTTGGTTACTCTCCACACAGCCTTCTCCACATGGTTCTGTCCTCGTAGCTGTCTTCTTCTGCAATGAGTGAACCCAAAATCCAAGGCAGATGCTTCAGCGCCTTTTCCAACATCAGCTTTGCATTTGACTTACTAGTTAAAAAAAAAAAATGTTCATGGCATTTTATAATCACACAGATGGCCCCAAAGCAATGTGGGAAGGGATTCCATGGGGCATGGACTCTAGATGCGGATCACTGGGTGCCATCTTGGAAGACTCCTGCTGCAATGACATGTGCTACCCTTGCTTTAATTTTCATTTTTATTAGTATGTGTCTGCAGTACATAGTGATTACATTCACCAGGGCGAGTTTGTATATCTGCATAGCACATCTTAATGCTTCTTTATGTTCCCTTTCTATTTACAAAAGACTTAGGTCCATACTTCCTATCTTTTATTTTGCCCTTTAATATAAACTTTGGGTTTGTTGGGCCAGCCTAATAATTCAGTGGATTAAGTTCCATCTTAGGACGAGCACAGCAGCCTATGTTCGATCCTATGAGCCATGCCTGCCCGGCCTCCAGGGTGCACTGAGACAGCGATTGAGAATGGGCATGGTGGGATGGCCTATAATCCCAGGGCTTGGGAGGCTGAAAACAGGAGAATCACTATGAGTCCAATCTATATAGTGAGGCCCTGTAGACCCTGTCCTAAATACAGACAGAAAAATAAATAAAAAATAACCTTTGGGTTTTTCATAAAAAATGATATTTAAGCTTGGTGGTCAGATTTGCTTCACTTGACATATAGTACCAAGGTGCTTTGATTCTCCTACAAATGATTCAAGCCTATTCTTCCTGTGGCAATGCACCACTCTATTATGCATAAATACATTTTCCTTTTCCATGTGTCTGTTGATGGACATTTGCAATCCAAATGTGGCTTAGAGATAACTGGCTCACCCGACGGAATCTATGACCCCACTGTTCATATATTTGGGTCTAACTAGATCAGAAGATGAGCTTTAGTTAGAACTAAAATTTATGCCTTAGGTGAGAATGAGGCAAGTAGAAAAGATCACCCCAAAAATCCTCTAAAGAGTTTCGGGTAGAGACACTTTCTAGTTACTTTTGTCCTGGTGGAGATGCAGCACCCAACACCTGTCACTGTATTAGCTCCCAGTTGATAGAGATTTTAGTCCATCATCAGCAAGCTCCAAGGCCAGACAGAATGGCAGAGGGGCTGTGGTTTTCCTCTGAAAACCAGTACATGGCATGGCCTTGGAAAGCAGAGAGATGGCCATGTCCAGACTGAATGTCTCCTCCAAACAGGCTGCACCTCCTGACACTACATTTACTTGCAGAATTAGCATTGGGCCAATCACTTACAAATGTCACATGCCTGTGATCCAGTCACCTCCCCAAAGCTCCACCTATGCACACATGAGGCTTTGAAGGGACATCTCGATATAACAACTAGACCTAAATAGTCATGAACCCATCCCTCCCGTACTGCAAACCACACTATCTTGGCACGCACCAGCTCTCACACAAACAGGAGCTCTTTCTTCAGTCATAGAAGAAACCATGAAATAATCAAGGATCACTTGCCCATCACGCTTAATAGAAAACAAAAAAGTATGTGATGTTGGCATATTTCTGTATCTTTATGCTGGTAAAATGCCCATATTATTGCAATTAAAATTTGTAGAATCTGGGAGAAGATATAAATAGGAACAGAGCAATACTTTATTAATTTTGGCTTAATGAATTCAAAATGGAAATGTGGCATAGGTCAGGAAAGCTATAGTGATGGCTCTAACAACATAGAAAAATGTGATAATTACTATTATGGGTGCAATAAACTTTGGGCTAGATAATGTCAGCAGTTTCATATTAATTCCTGTGTCACAAAAATGTTCAGTGGAAAATGTTTTAAATTTTTTTAAATATTAATGTACATTCAAAAGAACATTTTCAATTTCCTCCCACTAATTCTACAAGAGTTCTCCTAAGTCTTATATTTGGACTCCAACCTTTGTATTGAAATTTCTTGAAGTTCAATTTTAAGCCAGGTGGTTAAAGTAATAATACTGTAGAGATTCATTGAGAAAGCTATTTAGAATAAACTACTTTCTAAACTGAGTTAATTGGCCAAAAAAGTGTTTCATATCTTTTCAAAATTAAATAATCAATGCTAAACTTAAGATAAAAATTGATAACACAACATAAACTGTAGGGGCTGGGGAGATGTCTCAGTGGAATAAGGGCTTCCCTGGCAAGCACAAGGGTCTGAGTTCAATCCCCGGTTCTGCCAAAAAAAAAAAAAAAAAAAACCATAAACTGTAATGATCTAGTTAATGGCAAAGTATAACAAAATTTCTTTAAAATGTGTACCCAATGTATTAGTCTACTACAGAACTCCTTAACATCGTCTAGTGGCTGGGGAGATAGCTCACTAGAAAATAAGTGTTTGCCTGGCAAGCACAAGGGCCTGAGTTCAATCCCCAGTTCTGCAAAAAAAAATAAATCATCTATACTTCCAAAGGCATTAACTTCAAGTGAATAGACAGTCAAAATGGAGCTCATGTTTATTCAATTCTCCTTTGCTTAACGTTTAAACAATAGTTTTAAACACTCATTTCTTGCATATGTAGCCTTTAGATTGAAGGCAGAAAAAAATTTAGTTTAAAAATAGCCTTTCCTAATAAACAGCAGAACAGTGGCATGTCAAATGACTAATCATTTCATTATTATAAACCCAAACATCAAAAGACAAGAATAAAACCTTACCAAATTAATATAAACTAACAAAGCCAGAATAAATTTACATTCATTTCTCATTCAGAACAAAAGCTCTAGCACTTCAATCACACAATATATTATTTTGTTAATATCGCTATGATAATTAATTGCATTAACCCAAGACCTTAATTATCAAATCTGTGGGAATTTTTCAAACTTCATAATAGACAAGAATTTTCCCTGACATTAAGCTATTCACAGAAATCCAACAGTAGCATTGCTAATACTGTGCTATATTAATACCACTGGACTTCACTCACTATATTTTTGAATTAAAAATGTAGAATATATCCCCAAGTTACATAATATTTGTTGAGAATGCTAACCAAGAAAAACTCAAGTGGTATATATGCATATTGTAAAAAGTTATCTTCTTTTTTTCTTTTTAACTTTTTTGTATATCTTAATGAGAAAAAAGCTAAAATAGCAATGAAACAGTTTCAAATGTTACAGCAATTCAAATGTTACAGTTACATTGTATATTGTTGTCTTGGTAGTAGTTATTCAGAGGACAAGATGCTGACATGATAAGTTGTCTAAACAATATTAGTTCAAATCTTTCTTCTCATTGAACTCAGAGAAAGTAGCTGTTTATCTACGCTATCTTGGATATAGATACATATATATATATTAGTTATCTTCTAATGCATATTAAGTTAACCCAAAACTCAGCAGCATAGCATGACAGTGCAACTGTTCTTCAGTACTGCAGATTGTGTCCAGGATCACAAACTAGAAACAGTGGCCCATGCCTGTAGTATCAGTCAGAGGGATCAAACGCAAGAGGTCAACCTAGCACCTTAGCTACAGCTTGTCTCAAAATGAAATTTTAAAAATCTGCAGCACAGTGGAACAGTGCTTGACTAGCATGCACAAGACCCTCAGTTTGATTCCCAAACTACAAAGAGAAAGAAAAGAAAAAATTTTGGATACCTAATTTGTATGCTTTACAAAAATAGCATAGCATGTGCATAAAATCTATTCACATCTTTGCATATATTTAAATCAAACTGTGATGACTTGCAATACCCAATATGATACAAATAATATGCAAATAGTCGTGATACGGTATCATTTAGAGGATAATGTCCAGAACAGAAAGTTGGCACGCCTTTTGTACAGGTGTTACTATGGCAGACCCAAGCAAAAGACGACCCTGGACAAGCACTGCCTACCAGCGGGGCCTGAGAGCGAGGGACTGAGTGTGTGAGACCGCAGCAAGTTCTGCCCACACTGTGCTTCATTTCTATGGTTTCAGTACAGTGCTGGGTGCCAGGCAAACTCAAGTTTTGCATTTTAGAACTTTCCAGAATTTTTCCTAAATCTTTTCAATCCACGGTTGGTGGATCCCAAGAAGTGGGTACAGGAGGAGCATGGACATGCAAGGCCCACCGTGTCATCTCTCCATGCAGGAAACCAAGGAACAGCTTTGCTAAAGCCTCTGACTCTATGTCTATCTTTCACAGGACTGCAGTCAAGCTAGCAGCTGGGTATACAATGACCTGAAAACATGAAAGAGGAGTGATTAAAGTACGATGTGCACTTGTGTGACTAAGATGAAACCCATTGAGCTGTAAAACTAATGTGCAATAACAAAAATGTGGAAATGTTTTAATAAAAACAAAAATTGAAAACTAGGTGAAGAGTCAAAAAAATCCCAGCACTACTAATGGCCCTAATGGCGCTTCCTCCACACCACAGTGGCTGTTGGCAGGGTTTGGTGCCTGGCGTGCTGTTCCCGGTTAACTGCCGGCTGGATGTGGCCATCAATTCTTTACAGTGTAGTTGTCTCCATAGGGTAGCTCCCAATGCAACAGCTGCTTTGTTAGAGTGAGTGGGAAAAGCCAGAGTGTGCAGACTGGGTGGATATTACAGTGACATCTCAGCTCATTTTTCCTATTCCATTTCCCAGTGGAAAGCTCCTAGATTCTGCACACACAAAAGACAGGTATTTATTACACAAGAGTGTGACCATGAGGGGCTAGGGATTATTATGCTATTTCAGAGACTGCCTGCTGTGTGCAGCTACTGTACAAAATAATATGGCCTCTTTGTGTCCCTTCAAAATTCATACCTCTCCTAGAACTTCATGCGACTGTCTTAGTTACTTTTCTCATTGCTGAGACAAAATACCTAATGTCCAAAGTTAAGGGGGGAAAGATTTATTTTACTCACAGTTTGTAGAGGTTTCACTTTATAATCAGCTGGCTCGAAGACAAGGTGGTACATGGCAGAGGGTCAGCACCTCACAGCAGCAGAAGATAGCAAAATCAATGAGAGAGAGGGAGAGGGAGGGAGGTAGGAAGAGAACAGAAGACAGAGGGGGACAACAGAGAGATGGAGAGGCAAGAGAGACAGAGAGAAACACAGAGACAGAGACGGAGACCTGTTTCTGCCCCTGTGCCTTATCCAGACAATGGGGACTATGAAAATTCTTAGCTGGGAGCCCCTGTACAAATGAAAAGAAAGTTAAACACTTTTTTTTTTTGTCTTTGAAACGAGGTCTCACTATGAAGTTCAGGCTGCTCTTGAGCTCATGTTGCAGCCCAGGCTGGTTTCAAACACCATACAATCCTCCTTCCTCAAGCCTCCTGAGTGCTGGGATAACAGGCATGAGCCGCCATGCCTGGCAAGAAAGTTAAACACCTCTAACATTCAATGGCACAAGATAGACATTTCCATTGCAAAATTTATAAATAGAGAAATAGAAAGGAATGGGACCAAAGCCAGTACAAAATCCAGCAGGGCAAACATTAAATCCTTAATGGGCTGGGGAGATAGCTCAGCAATTTAAGCACTTACCTGGCAAGCACAAGGATCTGTGTTTGGTCACCAATACTGCATGCTGTGCCAGTCCCAAAACCATGGGAGTGCAGTGCCAACCACTGAAACCTAGTGGTGCACGCTTGTAATCCTAGTGCTGGGGAGGCTGAGACATGAGGATTACTGTAAGACTGCACTATGCAGTGGAACTCTGTGCCAAATTAATTAATTAATTAATTAATTAATTTTAAAAATTTTAAAGATTAAATCCTTTAGTTCCATGTTCAGCATCCAAAGCCATTGTGGCAAGACATGAGCTCCAAGGGCTTAGATGGCTCCACCCTATAGCACCTGCTGTAGCTGTAGCTCCTCGGGCTTCTCTCTTGGGTCCACGTGGTTCCTCCCTTGCAAGGTTCCTCAGATGATCTGCGCTTCTGGCTTCTCCAAACTTCTATGGTCTCCACTGTACCTTTGACTTCACACTCACAGCTGCACACTCTGCCCCCTCAGGGCACCCAGCCTGGCCTCCAGGGCCTCCAGAAATTGTGGTGGGGCTGGGGAGATGGCTCAGTAGAATAAGCGATTGCCTGGCAAGTGCAAGGAGCTGAGTTCAATCCCCGGTTCCACAAAAAGGAAAAAAAATAGAAATTGGGGTGCAAGCCTTTTGACCCCACCACTGGTTTCATTCTCCATGTACTGAAAACCAGCACCACATCATCAATGCTAAGGCGTGCTGCTAGCAGGAGCAGGAGCCAGTCTTCCCTTTCTCCTAGCTCTAGGACTGGAGTGCCTGGATCACTGAGCACTCTGAATCCAGTTCCAAGGGAAAACAATTCTCTAGGTCACCAGCACTTTGGAACACACTGCTCTGCAACTTTCTTCTCAAAGCACAATCTCCGCTTTTATAATTTTGTAGCTGCAAAAATTAGAGTCCTGCTGCTCATTGTGATGCCCTCAGGCCATAGTTTCTGTTCACTGGTTCTTTCTCAAATGTCAAGATTCCCTCTGCTCTGTCTTTGCAATCTACAGCTTTCCTTCTGGCCAAACACACAACATTTTAAGTCATTCTGTTGGGCTCTGTGTTCTTGATTCTCAATATAAACCTGGCTAAAAGCCTCCAACAGTGGTGATGCCCCTGCCTCAATGTTTGGCTGCCTAGAAATTTCTTCTATAAAATTAGCAAATCAATTTCCCTTAATCTGCCTCAGGCAGAGTCTCTGGCCATGAGAAATACGCACAAAACTTTCTCCCAAATCCTAACACATGCCATCTGGACTCCAACAGCCAATGCAGTCCTTCTCAGCAGGAGCCTCCAGAGGCTGGCCTTTACAAGATTTCTGGTTTCTGAGATCTTGTCAGAACCTCCTATACAGAACATCCTAAGGCACTCCAGCTATACTTTTTCATCCAGTTTCTCTGAACCTTTCCAAACTCTTCCCACCTGCCTCTTCCAAAGCTCCTGATTATCATGGTCAGGTAGGGTCATCCACAACCCCATGTCTCTGGCATCAAATTTTGTTGTAGTTGGGTTTACAAGGAGTATATCCAATACATAACATATAATTTATAGAATTATTTTATAAAATTTACTCAAAGAGTCAAATTCAGGGCTGGCCAGATAGATCAGCAGACTAAAGCACCTGCTTAGAAGGCATAGGGATAGGAGTTTGATCCCCAGCAGGCCATGCTGGCCCCACCCCCAGGATACGCTGAGACTGCAACTGAGACTGGACATGGTGTTTCACACCTATAATCCCAGGGCTTGGGAAGCTGAAAACAGGAGAATCACTACGAGTCCAATCTGTGTAGGGAGACATTGTAGACCCTGTACTAAATTTTTAAAAAAGAGTCAAATTCAAGAGTAAAGGAAATCTGTCTACACAGCAGAGAGCCAAAGAATGCAGCTTGGGGCCTGGATCCCATGGCAGCATCTTGCACAAGTCCAACTGCAGACTGAGAGCTCATGGTAAAATCCTCTACAAGTCTAGCTGGAGGTGTTGAGCTCAGGACACCGTCTCATGTGAGTCTATGTCAAGGATCTGCACTGGGAAGGCTCAAAGGTCACTGATGGAAGCTAGAAAGTATGTGCCAGTGTGATGAAGGATCTGTGCCAGCAGACTGAGGAATCCTCCCTAGAGCCAGGAAACAATTCTCAAGGTAGGAGCCAGAGCTCCGCCAAAGGGAACTGAAGGAATCCTAATCAACAGTGAGGACCCAACCTCCTCTGTCAATGAGAACAACTGAGTTTGGATCAGGAAAACTAGCACAAGCTTTCCAGGAGAATCAGCTCACACCATCTTTCCCATCAGTTCTCTCTGTATGCTATTGGCAACAGCCTTAGGGTGGGGTTCCCTGGCCTGCCACACCCAGCACCACACTCATTCAGTTCAGCCAAGTGTTGCAAATTGACCATTAGTTATTCCACTGCAGTGATCTTTAACTGAAACAAGGTCATTACAGATAAAAATAATTAAACTTGGTCATGCCAGAATGCCAAGACTTTCACTCCAGTATAAGGAGGTGTTGATGAGAAAAGAGGTGGAGGGATGTCACTTAACAATCCATGAGGGTGAAAAATAGCCTAATGCTTGCACAAGTAAGCAACACCAAAGACTAGGCAAACACCAGAAGCCAGAAAGAGGAAAAGAAGCATTCCCCACCCTGAGCCTTAGAGGGGAGTAAGGTCCTCCGGAGAACTTGGATTTCCAGAGTCCCAGACTGAGAGAATAAATTGCTGTTGTTTCAATCCACTAAATTTTTCATACTTTGTTACAGAAACCCTCAGAAACTAATATAGGAATAGAAAGACTTTTATACAGACTCTTAGTTTAAAGAATACTTTGATCCTCCCAGGAATTTAAAAGCCAGACTTTTCTTCAGGTATAGAAAGCCTATACCTTTTTCTTCAGGTATAGAAAGCCTGTTTAAAGGAACACATTTTCCCATCCATCACTAGTGTGGACTTACACTACTTTCATTATTAATTACATTAATTTTATGTGATGATGCTATTTCTCTGAACATAATAATGAGACTGGGTGTGGTGGCGCATGCCTATAATCCCAGCTCTTGCGAGGCTGTAAACAGGAGGATCTCTAGGAGTCTGATCTAGTAATGAGACCCTCAACACTCTGTAGAGCCTTCCCTAAAATACCAAAAAATAAAAGAACCTAGCTTAAAAGAATCAACCCAGTATCATCTTAATATGGCATCAAAAATTAAATAAAGAATGAGGTAGAAGGACTGTTGTAAACTCAAGGCCAGCCTAGGCTACAAAGTGACATCAAGGCCAGCCTGAACTGCATAACGAGAACCTGTCTCAAACAGACAAAAAATAAATTAAAATACATATAACTAAATTTAAACAATAGAGTGAAAAAATCTATTTGCTGAAAACTACAAATCATTAATGAAAGAACTTGAAAAAAGACACACAAAATGGAAAAATACCCCATAAATAAATGGAAAAATTAAGACAGAAAAGAATCAGAAGGGCAAGTTTGCAAAAAAATAAATGCAATACTCAAAGCAATACATATTCAGTGATGTCTCAAAATTCAGTGACATTCTTTGCAAACACAGAAGAATAATTCTAAAATTCACATGAAATCATAAATGATCCAAAATAACCAAAACAATTTTGAGAAACAGAAAAAAAAAAAAAAAAAAAAAAAAAAAAAAAAAAAAAAAAAAAAAAAAAAAAAAAAAAAACTGGAGGTATCATACTTCTTTATAAACCACAGTAGAAACTAGAACATTATTTTTTCATGAAAAAAAACCTCTTCTGTTCTATGAAATACTTTTCAAAGCATGTTTCTACCAAGCAGCAAATGCAGGAATCTTTGTATGCTTTTAGGAAATCCTGAACTATCTAAATAATCTAAAGGAAGATACTGAACTCTAGGTTTGTAAAACATAAACATTTGCTAAGGTTCTAAGAAATAACCTAAGAAACTGTTAGGGTTTTGATAATTACATACACTGAGACTTGACTGTGTTCACTGATCTTAAAAGAAGTTTCACCTACAGGAAGAAAATATGATAACAAGCAAGCAGTG
Source organism: Ctenomys sociabilis (assembly GCA_004027165.1). Classification (NCBI taxonomy): domain Eukaryota; kingdom Metazoa; phylum Chordata; class Mammalia; order Rodentia; family Ctenomyidae; genus Ctenomys; species Ctenomys sociabilis. The sequence goes on along the minus strand of PVKA01026449.1, from coordinate 3,645 downwards.
ATATGCTTGCTTAAATGTTTAATAACCTGGGATAGGAACAATATTAAAAGCCCCAACTCACATCATAGGCCCATTGCTCAACACCTTTCTATTTATTTATTTTGTTTTGTTTTGTTTCATTTTGTTGTTGTTGTTTTGTTTTTGTTTTGGCAGAACCGGGGATTAAACTCAGGCCCTTACTCTTGCCAGGCAAGCACTTATTTTACTCAGCTATCTCCCTGGCCCCCACCTTTCTAGAATAGTAAGAGTAAATGGCAACTTGAACTGAAATACCAAAGACTGCCTTGCCATCAATGAGGTTGGAAGGAGAAGCCTAAACTCAGCTGCAAAGTTAATAGGACATGTGGTTTCTCCCCAGGTTCTGTGGCTGTAGCATTCCTAAAGACCACTCCTATGAGTGATTATTGCTTTCTTAACAATGACACTCCAAGCGTCAGGGAGATGGCTCAGTAGAACAAGCATGTCCCTGGCAAGCGCAAGGGCCTGAGTTCAATCACTGGTTCCACCAAAAAAAAAAAAAAAAAAAGACATTCCCTAATGTCCCTTAATATGTCCAGTCGGGGGGCCAATTGCTAGATCTTCTTACCCTTGTAATGGCAAGAACCTTTGATTGATCTCCAATTCTATTCCTGTCCCAGAATTAGCAACCAAGCCAAGTGCATCCCCCTTCACAGACTCCTCTTAGAAACTTCCTGGAGATGCCCAACACTTGCAAAGCTCAGTCCTCCCACCCTCTGCTCAGGGAAGGAGACATTAACCATTCCTGTAAACACTCTTCCTTGCTGATCCAGTCAAGAAATCTAATTTTGTCAAATTACAGGCTGGATGCCTTTTGCTCATGAAACTTTAACACTGTCTTGGTGTCCATATTCCTTCCAATCGAAGAAGCCCTGGGGAAAAAAAAAAAAAAAAAAAGACTTGAAGCTATCAGTGCAATTTCTTGAACACAGATTTGGGAAGACAGGAGCAGTCCCTGAAGCAGACACCAGCTGTCCCCAGAGCACTACCACCCAGGTACAATCTCAGCATCCACAGTAGAGGTATGCCTTGATACCCACCTGATGAGGAAAGCTAGGCTGTAGAGCTTGTATAAACAGTTTAAAGCCATAAAAGCATGTCAGACCCATAGCTTTAGTATTCCATAGCCATCCTGAGCAACTTAGTGAGAACTTACCTCAAAATAAAAGTTAAAAAGAGTTGGGGATGCAGCTCAGTAGTACAGGCCTTGCTGAGCAAGTATGAGGCCTCAAGTTAAGTCCATAGCCCCGAAAGCAAAACATGACCCTTAGCATCACATTGTTTAATATGGTATAATGTCATCATCATCACCCTTTGCTACATTGAACATGCATGTACCTTTGAAAGACTATATATTACACTGCTCATAAAGCATATTTCATAATTCTCCCGTATCTTTTACACACTGTAGAGTAACTGTGTAACATTGAGTAAAATATTTTTTTCATTTTTAGGTCTCATCTTTACAAGTAGAGGACGAAGGTAGGATATTATCTATCCCAGAGGCCTCTGTATAATTTTTTTAATTAACCAATACAAATTCTTTAGCATATAGTTCATAATAATGCTATACACATAAATGGGTGAAAACTGTAATTTTATGGACATTCAACCTAATAAATTTCTTTTTTAATGTATTTAGTACAGGGCCTACAGGGTCTCGCTACAAAGATCAGACTCGTAGTGATCCTACTGCTTTCAGCCTCCCAAGCACTGGGATTTCCCAGTCTCACTCGCCATTTTATCATGTACTGGGGACAGAGCTGGCATGACACACCAGGAACTGAACCCTATTCCTGTGCCTGCCTAAGCAGGTGTCTTAGTCCACTGAGATATCTGGCTGGCCCCCAACTGAATAAACTTCTATAATATTCAAATCACTTTCAGACTTTTATATACATATAATGTGACTTTAATCTTTCTGTATGCCTGTGTCCATTTTCAATTGTTCACAAGGCAACCTTGATTGATTTAAAACCACAGTGATGTATTATTTTGCACATCTCTGCAGGCTGGCTGGCTGGATTTCTCACGGTGTGCTATCTCTGATCCAAGACGGAGTTTCCCACAGGAATAACTGTATACACACGCCCTCAGCAAGCCTAGCTTGTGTCACACTGGCTCACTGCAGGGGCCACAAATCACACGGCCATTCCCAGAACCCCTGTAGAAGGTGGCTGCACAAGGACATCAGTATGGACTGGCACCATTTGGGGGCACCACCAAGGTACAGGCTGCCATGGATTCTTATTCCTATTCATATACAAACCTCTTTCAGATTCAACGAAAAGATGCTAAGCAACTGACTTAATAGAGTCTTTATTCCTGTGAATAATGAAAGCAGAATTGAACTGACTTAAAGACCCTGTCATTCTGAGTCTCCATGTCAGCTGTGCATGACCCTGTCATACAACGAAATAATAGCAAAGTCATTTTAATGAGCTAAAGAAAGTGAGTAAATTACAATCCCATAAGTACCAATTTCAGTCTACCTCTATGCATAAGAAAAGTGTCACAGATAATGATTATCATTCATCTGACAACACACACAGAGCATCATCATTAGGGTGACGTTACAACCATTACAGTTTTATTAACATTTGTCCCTGAAATTTCCATTTGAAAGGCAATGCAATTTCATTTTGAAATCAGTTCTGACTATGATTGGCCACACTACATATTTTGCTTCTGAAGTCAGTTCTCCTGACAAAAGCTGGCTATTTCACTTGGGGTGAAAAAGAAAAGACCATTCCAAAAAAGAGAGCTATTATTGCATGTCCATAATAATTACAAGCAAGATTCAATTTTATGCTCTAAAATATTCATTGCAAATTTCTGATCTAAAGATATTCTATTTTATATGCGCATGTAGTTTCCATACTCATAGTATAAATATTTACAGTTAATAATAGAAAACCTCACACATTAATTTCAGTAGCATGAAAACATATTAATATATTTACATTCGCAGATGAATTTTTTTCAGTGAGCAAAGAAAAGGATGTTGTACAAATGCGGTGGCCAGAGACTTCCGTTGGGGCTTTCTCTCTACCCAGAACTTTTCCAGAGCCATATTCACATAATTAGATGCTTTGCAAAATTTGTGGGATTAAGATATTTTATCGTAGGACATCCTCTCTCCACTCTGAATTCCCCTCCTGCCGGGTGTTCCAGTGTTGCTCTCAGACATAACATCTGTCCTATAAAAGTGTGCACGCTTGCACAGTGTGCTGATGTGTAGGCTCAGGCAAGAGGCCCTACCTGCACCTTTACCACAGAGGTTGGTTGGTGATGGAGGAAGAACACAGATTCAAATTTATCAGCTGAATTTCTTCTCCAGCCTGAAGAGGCAATCAGAACCACACACCAAAAGCTTGTGTGAAAAAAATAGCTATGCCAGTCAATTACTTAACTGATTAATCAATAAAATGTCAATTAGTTGCAAGTATATGTTGTTTTTCTGGATTTTGTTACCTTAGGAAACTTTTCAATTTTGGTCAACTGTTATTGTTCTTTTTCATACTCTAAATAAATATGAGCCCTTTGGGAGACATTCTGGATCTAATCTGTAACAGAGGGTGATCTGCTCTGCTCAAAACCTACTAAGTTAAATCTTTTTTTTTTTTT
>PVKA01026448.1:0-31706 GCA_004027165.1 Ctenomys sociabilis | reverse complement strand
ATCTAATGATGTCATATGCTTATCTATTTTATTCTTATAGAATATATCAATTTTTTCATTGCTTAAAGATATTAAAATATATGTTATGTCATACTAAACATAAAAGCCACACTACATAGTATCTATCAAGAAAGGTATTGAGTATAAAATTGCAATCACAATTTTTAAACTAACATTTACTTGAGAGACAGTATGACAACAGTTGATACGACATGACAAGCAGTAGGGGAATTAGCAGTGTAATTAGTAGCTTAAAATATTTAAAGCAGAAAAATGTCACAAGATACACCTCATCCTATAGTATGCTTTGTGTCTAGTTGTCCCCCTAAAGCCTCACATAAGTCATGGGGCATACACAGCTCAAAGAGCAATGTGAGGCTCAAACTTCAGGGATGGAGCCAGAGGGTTGAATCATTAAACTGGCAGCCCTAGCTTTACCCTTACCTGCAGTCTCCCCTGAGCTGTGGAGTGGGTCATCCTGTACACGACAGCACGCCAGCCTCTCCTCCAGACCCTGTAGCACGGAGCAGCCTTGTCTGTGATTAGAGTCATCTCGGGTATAAAGGAGATGTTTGGGGAAGATGGAGGCATGGACACTCTCTCCTATGTTAATAAGGCTCCAAGATCTCCCTACATAATTCAGGCTGTCTTAAACTATGACCCTCCAGTAACTGTGAGGTTATTTTGAGTGTCAGGTATTTTTCCGGGCTAAGAGAGAAGAATAACTAAGACAATTTGCCACATGGATTCCTTTCTTGAAATGTAGCTGCTCTGGTTTCCAGGAACAGAGGAGTCTCAGCATGGTGCTGAGGACTCCAGGGCTTCTGTGGAGACAAAGTTACATCTCCATGGCAGGTTTCATAGGCCAGAATCGGAGACAGTGTTTCCATTCCAGAAACTGCTATGCTAGGTAGACACAATTTCTACATGGAAGTAGATGGTTCCGCAGATCCATTCTGCTTTTTACCATAAATATGTAAGTTTTACCTACCCCCTTCTAGTAACACTGAATGTGTTCTCTGTGGATCCTGTAATGGAAAATATGCAGCAGAATGGTTTGAAAATGACTTTTCCACTCCGAAGGAATTTGAAAACCTATTTGTCTATCTTGAAATAAATTCAAAATTCAAGAGACATCAGTGATGCATTCAGACAGAGTAGGAGACAAGGAAGTTGAAATAAGGCCTAACAACCTTCACTCTCAGCTCACCTGTGTCTCAGGACTTATTTCTCCTTCAGAGAGAACTTCTTCCTTGGATTTCTTTCCACCTCAAATAGTCACTTTCCCTAACAGGAACACTCACTGCCGCTCCAATAGAGTCTATTCCCTCACATACTCTGAACCTCTAAGGAAGCTGGACACTCTCACCTCATTTATTCCTGGTTTAAAGGAGACTCGGTGTGCAGATCTGGGCAGCCAGCAGCGGAGAGGAAGGTGGACCCTGTGATCAGGCTTTATGATTCAGTGACCTTAACCTCCGGAGAATGAATTTTCAACTCAACTTCAGAGATAATAGCAGTGCAAGCCTTGGGACATCACAGAAATTCTGAAGTGTTCTCCAAACTGCTAATTTCTGTGTAAAAACATTACTACTAATCATTTCTATTGAGACTCTGCCTGTGCCTCCTTCTCTAACTCCTGATTCTCTGGTGACAGCACTCTACTCTCACCTTCTGTGACAGCAGTGTTTTCAGATTCCTCATTATCATGTAAGAAGTCAAGTGGTTCTTGTCTTTCTATGGGTCTTTTATGTCACATTCCAAAATCATCCTCACTTCCACCCATATGGTGTTGAATACTATTATTTACTGTCTTATAGTAAGATAGAATTCTACAGTACATAAAATGTATATGTACCATATATTCCTATCCCAATAGCAGGTGAAAGGTCAGTTTTTAACATTTTTTTCAGTATTCTGAATAGTGCTACAATACAGTTGTGCAAATAGTAGCAATCTGATTACCTATTTTTCTGACTTCGATGTCCACATTTTAATTTTTAATCCACTGTACTAATAAATTAATAAATTAATTTTTATTTCTAATGAGAGATAAGTATCTAGTATCATTCATCTACCCATGACTGTGTATCTTTCCCTGAGCCACATATTAAAAGCAGTCTTTTACCTTTGTAGAGAATCAGCAGGCTAGCTTTAAGGTCAGTGCAGATTCAGGACATAGGAGAACTTGTACTGTAACATCATGTAACTCAATTCTGTCCCAAATTTTCTGATCAAGGAGGTTGTAGGGCCACACAGGAAAATGAATGATGATGTAGAGTGTGCCTGAGGAGAGTCACAAGGAGAGAAATCATTCTCTCAGGCTTTAACAGAGAGCAAATTGCTCAAACAATGGCCGTGACTCAGGGCTGACACTGACAAAGGATCTACAAACTGCAGTGCAGGGTTTCAGGTTAAATCCTGAGGGGACTTGGCTGACCTTATCAGATACAAAAGTTACATTTCTTATTGTATAGGTCATGTTTTATCTTCGTCTTAACCATTCAGCAGAAAAGTATGAAAGCGAAGTATTAAAAGTAAAGCCATATTAATATGCTGAGTTGTAAATGGCTCAGGTGAACAACTTCGGACATTATCAGTCTTATGGAAAACCCACTACTATTATCGACTACTGGACTATATGGAGATATTTTGATGAATTCATGTACCTACAGTATTTAAACGACAATGAAATGCTCTTCTCTGACAAAAGAACCATAAAAGTGGGATAGAAATGAACGACAATTTTGTTTCTGTATACTTAAAATATTTAGGATAGTTACAGAGCTCCATTCTATTAATTCATTGAATAGAGAACTTTGTTCTAATAGTTTTGAGACAGGATATCATGGATGTACCTTGTACAATGAATAACCACTAAGAAAACAATATGCAATATATTAATTATTTAAACTGTGCTAGTAGTCTGTTGTGAAACTGTCTCATTGCTATTTGTTTCTCAATAAAATTATTTGAAAAAAATCAGCAGGTTGTGAGTGCATGGATTAATTTCTTGACCCTCTTTTCTGCTTTATTGGTTGCTGTGTCTGTTTTTGTTACAGTATCATCCTGTTCTAGTTTATACATTAATAATATGCAACTGAATTCAGATAGTGTAATACTATTAGATTGCTGTAGTTCTTAGGATTTCTTTTGATAGTAGGATGAGGTAAGTTTCAAGTCAATGAAGATTACTGGGGGCTCAGTAAAATAAATGCTTCCCTGGCAAGTGCAAGGGCCTGAGTTCAATCCTTGGTTCTGTGAAAAAAAAATATATATGTATGTATATATACATACATATATATATTCACATAACAATAATATTTCTACCAATCAATAGAATAGTGTTCCATTTGTTTGTGTAGTCTCTGAATTTTTCCTTTATATTTACAGTTTTCTTTGCATAGATCATTGCATTATAGTGGTAATTATTTATTTTTATGTTTTCTCCCTTTGAAAATATTAAAATGGGAATATTTTCCTGATTTCTTTTTAATTTACTCTATTTTTAATGTATACAAGCACTATTGATTTATAATTGTATAAGTAGATAAAGGAGATGGAGACATGAATGAATACATGGATTCTTCACATGGTAAATGTAAGGCCACTGAAATATTATGAAAGGGCTTGATCATGTGTTCTGCATTTTTAGGTTCTGGGTCACTGGACTTTTGGAAAACAAGAGAGAAATGTTGCTAACTTACAGTATGAAAGGTTGCATATGGGATCACAATGTGAACCTCTACAAGTGAAGGTGGAGAATACTCAGGATGACACATCTTTTGTTATCCTGTGAGGTTGATAAAACCTCACATTCTTTGTGCATTCTTTGAAATGCTGAATCAAAGGTGCCAAACCAAATTGGCTTGAGTTACTGTTGATCAGAAGGACAAGAACTTTATTGGGAATGACCTAGAAGAGGTGATGTTGGTTAATAGAGCCCTTTAATGTGTACAGTCTGTGAGAGAGAGAAGCCTCAAAGTTTTTTTTTAACATGTTAATTATTATTGCTTTATTCAGACATACATATATTGATTTTGCTGTTTGGTGAAGTTACAAGAAAGACAAAGAATTAATTGAGGTAAATCCCTAGTCTCACTTAAAATGAACATTCAAGGAAGAAATGTCAAAGGAATAATAAGATAATCATTTACTTCTGCCCTCCAATGATATTTGTTGAGTACCTGTGAAATGTCAGTTCGATCATCAATAGAAATACAAGGAGAAAAGAGAAGCAAATGGCACTCTTAGGAATTCTGTCAGTGTGGAAAGACAGAAAACAACAACAAAAAGTAAAGAGAAACAGGAATAAAAAGTCCTCAGGGAATTAAAGCATGTGGACAATGGCAAGGTGGCTGATGGGACTTCCAGTGATGCCCCATGGCACTCATGTGGAGACAGCTCTCAGTCTAGGTAAGTCTACTTCTGATAGACCTAGCACCAGAGCAAGGCCTTAGTGCTCCAATGAGCTGTGGGGTTTTAAGGAAAGGAGAATGACTAGGAAGACAAGAATATGAGGGATGGGAGATGCTGTGGTTTAGATCAAGAATGACCTCCTAGGCTCTCATGTGCACAGAGGCCAGGTTTGTGAAAAGGGAGAGAGTATGAGGTATTATAGGTGGCTAGACTTCGGGAGGTGGGGACTGCTGCTCAGAGGTGGCCACTGGGCATACGACAAAGAAGGATATTCTATTTCCACATCTCACTTCTCTTCCCACTTCCTGGCCACCTTGATCTGAGTTGCTTTCTACCTCTGTGGTCCTCTGCTCTATCTCAGAGACAGTCAACCACTGACGGTAGCTGTGAACCTACATAAACCACTGCTTTCTTAAATTTTAGGTACCTGTGGTTTTTTCTCAGTGGTGAGAAAGTGACTAAGACAAGAAACAAAATGAGAGTGGCATAAATTGAAATGAAGAAATGTGGTCCAAGTCTGCTTTATGTAAGACTTTCATCCCAGATGCAAACAAAATGTGATCCATATTTCCTAACCCATGAAACCATTAGAAAAGTTTAAAAGAACTAATATTTTTGAATTAATTTTATTTAGAAACAAATAGCAATGAGACAGTTTCAAAACCGATTAGTTGGACAGTTTCAATAATCACTACATTGCATATTTTTGTCTTCGTAGTGGTTATTCATAGTACAAGAGACAGACATGATATCCTGTCTACAAACACTCTTAGTATCACTCTTTCTTCTCATTGAATTAAGAGAAAGTAATTGTATATCTATCCTAACTATTTTATATGTACATACACAAAATACTCCTTCATTTATATCTCCTTTTTTTGTTTCGTTTTCTCAGAGGTGTGTGTTGCATTGTCATTTAAATATCGTAGATGTGTGAATTCAGTGAAGTAAATTGAATATACTCCAGTAGTCCATAATAGTAGTGGGTTATCCATAGGACTGGTAATATCAGAAGTTGCTGACTTGAGCCTTTTGCAGCTCAGCATATTAGTATGGCTTTACTTTTTTATAGGTTTCTGTTGGATGGTTAAGACCAAGATAAAGCAAAACCTATATAACAAGAAATGTATCTTTTGTATCTGACAAGGTCAGTGAAATCTCCTTAGGATTTATCATCAAACCTTGTACTGCAGTTTGTAGATCCTTTGTCAGTGTCAGTCAAAGTTTTATGGATCATTAGATTAAGTGGATCATTCTGATACTTGAATAAAAAAATCTTCCAAATTGCACTGGCTGTGGTAACACACATGCATACACAAATATGCTGGGAAGGATATTTGGAGCTGGGGAAAAATAACTGTGAGCCTCTGTTGGCAACTTAGGGGGCCTGAGTATGGAGGGATTGGGAGAAACGCAGTGGCCTTGGAAGCAAGATGTCATCATCAAAAAACTGTCAAGTTTATGTTTTTATATTTATTCATATTAAAATGACAATGTGAATATAAACAAAAGAAAGATGTTTGCATAAGTGTGCAACACATATAGATTATATATGTGTATATAATTTTTTGGTGGTTTGATGAATTCTGCTTGCTAGTATGTTATTTAGGACTTTTTGCATCCACACTCTTTACGGAGATTTGTCTACAGCTCTCTGTTTTTCATTGGTTTATTCTCTGGAATTGATAGATTGATAGCAGAATAATGCTTACAGGGATTGGGGAGATGGCTCAGTGGAATAAGTGCTTCCCTGGCAAGCACAAGGGTCTGAGTTCAATCCCAGGTTCTGCAAAAATAAATAAATAAATGAATAAAAGAATAGTGCTTGCCTTCAGGAATGAGCTTGGAAGAATTTTTTCCTTTCAATTTCACTGAAGTTTTTTAGAAGAATTAATGTTAAATCTTTATGTTTATTCTATAAATAAGCTGTAACTCCATCAAGGATTTTCTTTCTTTTTTAAAAAAATATATATTTTAAATTCCATTTTCTGTTATTGGATTATTCAGAGTTTTTGTATCTTCTTGACTCAGTTTTGGCAGTTAACATGTATTTAGAAAACTGTCTATTTCTTCTGTGTTTTTCATTCTGTGAGAGTAAGATTTTGGAAATACGTATTGATGATTTTATGGATTTCATAAGGTTTGTAGTGATTTTCCCCTTTTCATTTCTTATTGCATACATTTGAATTTTTCTTTTTTTAAAAAAAATGAAATTGCTCATGTTTTTTCTGTTTGAGTCTTTAAAATAACCAAGTCATTAGTTCTTTGTGTTGTTTTATTCATCTCCATGTCAAAAGTTTCTGCTATGATCTTTATAATTTCCTGCCTTCTCTGGGTTTTGGTCTTGATAACTCTTCAATTTGTAAGACTTTGAAGTACAGCATAAGATTATTTATTTCTACTAGTTCTTTTTTTCTAACATACAAATTTACCAGTATAAATTTTCCTCTTCAAACAGGTTTCATTGTGTCCCACAGGTTATCATAAAGTTTACATGCATGGCCACTCAATTATAAATGTTGTTGAAGCTTTCTTCAGTTTCATCTGTGGCCCACTGTTTCTTCAGGATATTGGTTTTAATTTCCATGAGTTTATGGTTTATAATAAATACTAAATAACTTTCAGTTTCATTGCACTATGGTCAGATAGTATGCATTGGATAATTCCAATTTCTTTGCATTCACTTAAGCATACCATGTGTACTAATATATGATCTAATGTAGAGAATGTACCATGTGCAGTTAAGAGGAATGTGAATTATGACGTTGCTTGGTGGAACACTGTATAAAAATCTTCTCATTCCATTTATTCACAAGTTTGGTGCAGTTCTGTTATTTGCTTATTACCTTTGCGTAGTTAATCCACCTCTATATGACAGTGGTATCTTAAAGACACTTACTACAATTGTATTATTTCTAAACTGATTTTTCATGTCTGTTAAAATTCTTATGTGGATGGGTACTCATATACTAGACGTGTATATATCTGTGATAACTCTTCCTCTGGCAGTTTTCCACTATTAAGTATGTAGTAATTTTTCCATCTCTTTTCATCAGTTTTGCTTTGAAATTTACATTGTCAGGAATAAGAATAGCTATGTTTTTTTTTTTTTTTCTGGGTTCTGTACTTATGGAGAATTGTTTCCCATTCTTTGACTTTCAGTCTATGATTTTTCTTTTGAGTAAAATGTGTTTCCTGCCTACACCATATTGTTGGATTTTGTTTCTTAATCTACTCTGTTTCTTTTGATTGGCGAATTGAGATCATTTAAATTGGTGGATATCATTGTCATACTAATTTCCTGTTATAATTTCCATACTTTACCCCTCATTTTAATGGCCTCTTCTACCTGAGTGGTTCATTTCTATTTTCCATGTTTTTGTGTTTCTTTCTGTCTCTTTCTAGTATATGTCTCAGTACTCACTGTAGTTTAGTGATCATAGATTTCTTCAGTTGTTCTTTTTCATGGAAGGTTGTTTTCTCACCATTGAAGTTGATAGTTTTACAGGGCACAAAAATCTGGTTTGGAAGTTATTTTCGCTTAGGATATGAAGTGGTTCATTCAAAGCTCTTCTTCATTTGATGTTCTGTGTTGAGAAATCTGCTGTCATTATAATGGTCTTTCTATTATAGTTCATCTGCTTCTTTTCTCTAGTTTTTAATATTCTGTGCTATTGCTGAATTTCCAGGATCTTCAATATTGTGTGCCTGCATCAAGATTCATTTTGATTATGGCTAATTAGATTCTACCTGTATGTCAGATTCTTTTCTGAAATACCTGTGAAATTTCTGCTACTACTTCTGCAGATAAGCCTGCATTCTCAGATGGGGAGATAGAGCCCCAAAACATTTGCCACACCTCTGAGACAGGGGTGTAACTGTGCCCAATTCACCAGATCTATACTGCAACCCGATGGCTGCCTACATTCTCAGATGGTGGGATCTGAAAGGATTTAATATCCAATACAATAACAACATAGCGCATATTAAATTTGATAACTAAATTTGTCATTTACTTACCTACCATTCCTGTATCTATATGCCATGTGCCGAATATGTAAGTATACTTAATAAAATAATAATATCTGCATACATAAATCAAAATATCATGTTCTCAAATATTATATGAACATTTTTATTAAAATCATATGCAGGGACAAAAATTATCTTTGTTTGGTATTATTAAGACTTTTGTTCAAACATAATTTACTGGTATATGTGGAGATTATTAGTTCCTTTTAATACAAATTTTTCATATTTTTCATATGTATTTCTACTTATAGTTCATAAATCACTAGCAAAACTTTTCTTCCCTTGGAACTTCTAAAAGTTTGAACTGTACACAGGTTATGCTTGGTAGCTTATGTTATATCCCTCAGAGATATTCATTTCAACCCCTGGAGTAGGTATTTCAGTTCATTCTTTAGGATGTACATTTTACATCTCCACATATAGTCTATGCTGATTCACTCCCTTTACTGTCTGGGGAGGATGGTTCCTTTTTAATGTCTCCAGTGAAAACCTACATCATTTGATGAATGTGGTCCCCAGTGTTGTTATGAATTTAGTACTCACTTCAAGGTCACAATCCTATGAGCCTTCAGAGTTGCACAAATGGTCTGCAGTAGTTTTACATGGGCTCCTGACACAAAGGAACTCATCTCCCTCCTCCCTGGGCAAATCATGCAAGAAGGTAGCACACAAGTTTTGTTCAACAAACAACATGTCATAGGACTGGAGTGCGGCGTGACCCACATAATTGTCTGTTTGTCCCTCAGGCACAGCATCCACTCTCCCTGCATCCTCTACCCAGGGAGGTAGAGAAGTGAGCACCTCCACCATATGCTCTTATTCTCTCTGGAGATGCTGATTGCAAACAAGAAACTTTTACTGGGAAGTTGTAATTTAAGAAGCTCTCAAATTTTCCACTCCAGGGCCAGGATTGTTGTTGACACTTCATGAGACTGATATTTTCTGTCTGGTGCAGATGTTAGCCAAAGTATCATCTGTGTAAATCTTTGTGTCTGACCTCCTCAGCCCACTCACACAACAACCTATGTGCCTGTTGCCTTGAAGTCACCATTCTTGTAGTGGGTAGGGGAGAGATGAGCATGTTTCAGTCCGAGAGACGGAGTGTGCAAGGAAGGCAGGAACTCCAGAGTACTCATGGAAGGCTTTTGTCATGAGAAAGCCTGTTTTTAGGGTTGATAAATTTGCAGTGATCCTACTCAGAAGTATGAGATCCCTCTTAGGTATGGGCAGATATGATGTGTTTCAGTGTAACCTTGCCAGTCATGAAACCTGAAAAATAGGTTCAAACAAAAATTAATTGCAACTCTTGTGAGGTGTTAACTCAAATATTATCCTTCATTAATTTTTTTAAGAGCCAAAAGGAGTTATCTCATTACAATAAGTGCTTGTCTGGAGAGAACAAGGTCCTGAATTCAATCCCTGGTAACACAAAAAATTATCTTTTAAAATAGTAAAATCATATGAGTTTCTATAAGTATCATATTTTATTAATTTAATTGAGAAACAAATAACAATGATATAGTTTCAAAACTGATTAATAGCAGTTTCAATAATTAGTACATTGAAAATTGTCATAGTAGTGGTTATTCATAATACAAGGTGGAGACATGATATCATGTCCAAACACTATTAGTACAAGTGCTTCTTCTCAGTGAATTAAGAGCAAGTAACTGTATATGTATCCTATTTTTGTATATGAAGATACAAAATGGTCCTGTATTTATATCCCTTTTTTGTTTAGTTTTGTCAGAGATGAGTATTCCATGGCCAATTAAATATTGTAGGTGCATAAATTCAGCAAAATAATCCAATATAGTCCAGTAGTGCATAATATGAGTGGGTTATCCATAGGACTGGCAATGTCAGAAGTTGTTGACTTCAGCCTTTTACACCACAGCATACTAATATGGATTTACTTTTTATATCTCATTTTTATACTTTTCTGGACAGTTAAGACCAAGATAAAGAAATACCTATATAATAAGCAATGTAACTTTTGTCTCTGACAAGGTCCATCAAATGGTTACTTGACAACCATTATAGCAGTAATTGATATGACATGACTAGAATTTCGTATTTCAAATTTACTGTGAAATTTTCTGCACTTTGTAGATCCTTTGTCAGCGTCAGCCATGCAGATGAGTCACGGCCATTGCTTGACCAATTTGCTCACTGTTAAAGCCTGAGAAAATGTTTTCTCTTCATGTGACTCTCCTTAGGCACACTCTACATCATCGATCACTTTTTTCTGTGGCCCAATAATCTCCTGGATTCAAAAATTTGGGAGATCACAGAGTTAAACGATGGGGCAGTATATGTTTTGTTACGTTATGAGTCCTCACTGACCTTGAAAGTCTAGGGTGAAAATGTTGGCTTTCCTTGAAGACCTTTTTTTTTTTTCTTGAAGTTTCGATCTTCAAACTTAAGTTATTAATTCGCCAGAAGAGAGGCTTATTGTTATTACCTTCGAACATAGGCAGTTGAACTTAACCTCATTATAAGTCTGAATATCAAATATCTTAGATGTAACATGGAACAGGTATTTTCCACCAGGTGTTGATATGTTAAACTTTAAAGCCCCACAGAACATGAAGAAAAAACAAAACATAAAAGTATTTTAAAAGTAGAAATAAGGAATTACATATTTTTACACAGAAATTTAGAAATCTGAAACCATACAGCATTGTAGCAGGACAGTCGTATGAACATTTTATTGTCTCTTGTTTTCATTTATTATCCTTTGTTTTAAACAAACATTTACTTGACAACCATTATAGCAGTAATTGATATGACATGACTAGTATTACACATTGCTATCTTCAGTACAGTTAGTTAGTTCACAAATATCAGCATTTATAGTTAGTTAGGATGAGAACCCTGCCAATTAACTGGTAGTTTCAAAAATCTGCTGAAGATTCTCAGGATTATTGCCTTAACTATCTTTTGCATATAAATATATGGCTTTGTTTCTATCACATTTCCTAGCTTTTCTTCTTGCCCTTTCTTCATTGTTTAATCCTTAAATTCTCACTTTTCTTTCAATTGTGTTTTACCTTTTCATTTTTGTTTCTTATTTTGAGTTCTTACACTATGGAAATTACATGATAAAAAAGAATGAATATCTAAAAAAATGCTCTACAACACTACCAACTTTGAAATGCAAATTAAGACAACACTGAGATAGCATCTCATTACAGAAATAATGGCTATCACAAAGAAATCAATCAACAACAAATTTTGTAGTGTCTGTGGCGTCACAGGAACCCTTCTCCACTGCTGGTGGTAATATAGGCCGGTACAATCATTATAGAAATCATTGTGGCAACTTCTTAAAAAGTAGAATTGGAAATCCTATTGAAAACGGCTATTCCCCTACGATGAATTTTTCTCAGAGGCACTGAAAGCATCATATCATAGTGGCATATGTGCACCTATGTTCATTGCAGCAGAATTTTTGGTAGCCAAATCTTGGAAGCAACTGAAATGCCCATCACCTAAGGACTGGAGAAAAAAAAGTGCTATTTTTATATAATGCAGTATTGCTGAGTTATAAAGAATGATAAACTAGAAGCCTTTATATTTAAGAGGATGCCACTTGAAGATATGTTCATAAGTGGACTGTGTGTTTGGAATGGCCAAATTCTACTCATTCTCACTCACTCTGTTTTTGGTGTACACTTGAATGAGGTTTCAGTAGACAAAGTGCGAGAAATCCTCACTAGGGAGTCCAATCATGTACCTACCTTGTCTCTCCTTGTCTCTCTCTCTCTCTCTCTTTCTCTCTCTCTCTCTCTCTCTCTCTCTCTCTGTCTCTGTCTCTCTGTCTCTGTCTCTCTCTCTCTCTCTCTCTCCCTTTCTCTTGTCCTTTTTCAGGTGTATTCACAGAAACCACATGTTAGGGCCTAATAAAGCTCCCTGGTTTATAGAAGAATTCCTACTTCTTACCAAGGAACATGGACAGAATATGTTTTTATTTTTGCTGTCCATTACAATCATTCACAATAGGCATTTCAAGTGTAAATGACTCCTATCCCTGTCACTTTAGGTTGAGATGTGATTATGCTCTTCTTCTGGTAGAGTTGAGCAGGATAGTCATACAGATTGACTGGAATGCCCTTGAGTATTTTGCATTACTGACTGATCAGACCAGACTGCCTCCCTTCACCCTCTTTCGGGTCTGGTGGGTGACTAGTAGGGGTCTCTGACCCCTAACTCAAGGGTGGTATAAAATTTTTGAGTGTGTTTCTTCTCATTCCAGAACCTGGAAAGAAATCCCAAATCCACAGGCTGTGCCCTAGTAAATTGCTTAATGGCCAGTGCACCCGCTACTCATCAGGGGATCAAAATATTCTTTCATATTGGAACTGGAAGTGGAATAACACCTAAGCAAAGATAAGAAGTTTTAAGGCAGTGCACAGCTTTAGCTACACTAGTAGAACTGGCTGGGATCTCTCGTAAAAGAAGTTAGTTCCAGAAGGCTCAGGAAGTGATGTTTCCATCAGGTGGCACACAAAAGTATGAAGGCATACTGGTTTGTCAGTTGGGGATTGATTCTTACAATGTGCATTCATAGTGATGAACCATAGATTGTAGTAATCAGTTGTTTGTGATTAACAGAAGTAACAAGAACTAATAAATGGATTTGAAATAAACTGAAGATTACATGTAAAATAGTAACCTTCAGAAACTAAAGTATAATTGCTAGGAGGCCATTTTCTGCTATCATAATAGCCCTCTCTCCCCATTTGAAAGACAGATTGCATGTATAAACTAGACCAGGACCTCTGTTTTATTTATCAAATAATTCTTCCTATCCAAGTTGTAGTGCCTAAACCATACACCCATTATCACATGTTCGCCCATCTGTTGCCGACTACTCAATCACAACTTTAAAGAAAGCTTTCTTCACCATTCTTTACATCACTTCTCAGAGCCTCTCTTTGAACCTAACAACAGATCCTGACACTTTTGAACCCCTCAACTGACCTGGAATTCACTGCCACAATAATTCAGAGGCAGTCGCAACTCTGTGGTGGGAACTTCACCTGTAATTTTCTCCCTTACCACCAGTCTGATTTTCGCCTTATGTGTTATAAAAAGTCTCCTATTCTGCAGCCCCTTATATGTCTTATTAGATGAGATACTTGTGCTCCACAGCACTTAGACACAAGCGGCTATCATACTTCTCTTTGCCATAAAACTCAAATTTCTTCTTCATCTGTAACCTATCCAGATGTTATTACCACATTCCACTCCTCATTAGGAGTCATGAATTTCTCACATTTGTATGTACTCCACAAAGTTGCAACTTCTTTCCTTTTGTAGGTCATTCCCTTCATCTCTGGGTTCCTTTCCTAGTTCTCCTTATCAAGCTTATGAAAAAAGGACCCAGATGAAATTTAGAGCATAAAATATTATTTCCCTCTTCCTTCAAAATCCTTAAACCAATCTTTCAAAACAGCTTCAGCCTTGGTTTGCCAGGCTGTGCTCAACATTTCGGTCTACATGCTATAGAGCATGGTGTTTGCAAAGTCGATATTCTGGCCCAGGGATCAATCTTATGCCTAGTTGTTCTCCTATGCAAACATCTCAATCCCCCAGTCTTAGATTGACAAGAATCCCTATGAGTGTCTGCTGCAGTGGCTTTAATACTCTCAGAAGCTCTAGAAATGACTAGACACACACCATTCATACCATAGTCCCCCCATAACCTCCAGGTTCTCATATCCTTTGCACACCTCTTACATCTCCTAGCCACTCCTTAAAATTTACAGTTGTGTGCACTTTCTATGAAAATTCCTACTATAATGGTTGCATTGGTTTTTGACTTTGATCCTGCCATTCATCTCAAACCTACTCTCTAACCTTCTGAGAAACCTGTTCCTTATGCCTGTCTCTTATCCACTTATCCACCTTGCCCTTTCTTCTTATATCAATTGTCCCCTTGCATACTACAGGATACACTTGATTTATTGGTGCAATTCCTGTGAAAGTTCACAGATGTCATTATCTAAGCCAGGATATATAATTGTCTCACATGACGCTGCTTCAAAAGGTACAGCTCTTCCATCATCCACTATCAATCAACAGGATGAATTGACTTCTGTGATCTGAACCTTGATGCTGACAATAGGCTTTCAGGTTAATATATACTTTGCAATCACAATGCCATATTGGCAAAGAGACGATTCCTTACCTGTCAGGTGTCCTTAATCATTAATGCTCCATACATTAATCCCTTCCTCATGCAGCTGTTCTACCAACACAGGTTGCTGTACTTCCTTGTAGGGGACACTAAAAACTCTCAGATCTCATAGATATTGCAAAGGCCTTTGTTGATAAGTCTACAATGGAAGCAAATAATATTTTCTATCACAGTATAAAAGGTTAACAATTTGACCTTTCTTGCTTGTCCCATAACTACTCTCCCTCTGAGTCTCAACAATATCAGAAGTACCCCATAAAGGATGGTTGATTACTAGATCAAGAATGTACCTTTCCAGCCTCACATGTTCACATGATCCTTCTACTCTTCACAATGGTTTTCATGTAGGTTTAAAACCCATATCCATCTGCTAGAGCCTCTTACTTGCTTTCATTCCTAGAATAACTTTCTTAAGTATTACAGTTGAGTGACCTGTCTGCCAGTTAATTATAACCCTGGTTCTCTGAAGCCTTCTGCCTGACTCACACACAGGCACAGCACTTCTGCTAACACAGGACAGACAGCTTGTCATCACACAGATCACATAGGTATGAAAGTTAAAATAGTTTTCACTTAGTATTGACAACTTCAATGTGTAGAGTGTGTAGAGTCTCCTCCTATAACTTCAGAAATCTTTGGGGGAATCACTGCCTCTCTCCACATAATCCCTCAATTAGCCCTCCCTGACTCCAATCAATTAGATTATCGCATAGTATTTGTATGTCCCTTTATCCAAGAAGTGTCTAAATTAAGGATCCAGTAGAGTTTGTATATTCCCTATTAGCCTAAATCCTCAAAGTAGAAAACATGAGAATTTACTTTAAATCCCATTTTGCTAAACTAACAATCTAGCCACACAAAGACTTATTCTCTTTAGTTTCAATTACTTTTCTAGTTTGTCTTTATTCTGAGATGGCATGTGAGATGCACTACACTTGAACTTGTGTTTACCTTTTCTTTCTTTCTTTCTTTCTTTCTTTCTTTCTTTTTTTTTTTTTTTTTTTTTTTTTTTTTTTTTTTTTTTTTTTTTTTTTTTTTTTTTTTTTTTTTTTTGTGGAACTGGGGATTGAACTAGGGCCCCTGCACTTGTCAGGGAAGCGCTTATTCCACTGAGCCATCTCCCCAGCCCCAGAGTTTACATTTATGCTGGGGCAAAATCTGAAGGCTTATGGTGGAAAAGGCAGACCTTAGATGCCCCCTGCTTTAAATATGCCTCCTTTCTGTAGGACATGATATCCATTTTGTTAATACTACCACTTGGTTGCTTCCGCCTCCAAGATGGGTTTGCTTTCTGTGTTCACATTCAAATTAGCCAGAAAAATCTTTCTGTCACCAATAGATTCTCTTCTACCATTCTCTCGGCAAATACCAAGCTGTCTGTATATATATTTTAGGATCTGTAATTCACTAAAACACTATTTTTGTAACCATCTGTGCAAATTATCTGGAATGATCTGAGAAGTAATATCATTTTATTTCTGTATGAAGACAAAATCTTCTACTGAACAGAGTCATGGTCACCTGATGCTCATGTGTAAGTCTGTGTTTGGAAGTCCCAGATATCCCTGTTCTGGAAAAATTATATATTACATTCTGTCCCTCGTAGCAGATATAACATATTCCTTGGGTTCCCTCTAACAGAGGGAGTTCATTTAATGAATCTTATTAAGATCACCAAGGGCCAGGCGTGGCGGCACATGCCTGTAATCCCAGCACTCAGAAGGCCGAGGCAGGAGGATTGCTGTGAGTTCGAGCCCAGCCTGAGCTACAAAGTAAGCTTAAGGCCAGCCTGAACTGCATAGTGAGACCCTGTCTCAAAAAAAAAGACAAAAAAAAAAAAAATTACCAAGGGAAGGAGGATTGGTCTATATGGATAGGCATAACATGGAATGATTACAAAGTATGTGTCTGTGAGCTTCCAGTCTTGAGCCTGCTTCTATGATGATGAGAAATGAAACTCTGGACTTGTTCCCGTACTGTATCTTCAATGACAGTGTTGCCCAGAGTCAATGCAGAAGACAGTACTTGTCTTAGAGTGCTTTGCCTGTTTCCTAGCAGGATGCACAGTACAGACGTTCACTGCATCCCATAAAGACATTTCACTGTACATGTACGTATACACTTGAATTCTTTGACTGCATGTGTTTGTGTGCACATCTACACAGGTGTAATATGTAAAATATTATCAGTATGTCTGTAATTCATGACTTCAAGAGTAGAGACGTTTTGGGTGGGATTGAAGTGAAATAATTTAATACTACTTGATGGTGAATTTACACTGAATTTGTTATACTATCTGATGGGTTGCTCTGTGTGCCTATTAAAGTGGCAGAATTATTTCCACAGCAGACTGAAGATTAGAAAAAAGAGATTTATTCATAAATCGAGGGACAAGACCCTTTCTGGTTACAGATCACAAAGGTCTGGTCTGATTCTTTGTTTCATCTCTGCTCAAATAACTTCTTGTTTCCATGATAACCATGATGGAATGGTCATTAACTAAAGAAGTCATGGACATTTTCTTCCTTATAATTACTTTTCTCTTCCTTTTAGCCCTTTTATGTTTACTGCATCTTAACAAGGGTTAGGAATGGGAGAAGGTGTTACAGCATCTTAAGAAGGGTGGATTGAAGGTTAAAGTAGACCATCTTTTGGTAGGATAAGATTACCACATTAAGAAGTGTAAAGCACTACACTGTGTTATAAATTAATCCATTGATTCAAGAAACATGGAGAGTGGCAGTAAATGGTGGAGATCAAGTGGAAGCATGCCTAAACAGGATTTATATTAACCAATGGGAATTTCATGTTTGCTTTTGAGTTTGTTCAACCCCTAGGCAGCTTGTCTGAAAGTCAGTGGTCACATAATAAGGGAACCCTTGTGAGTTACTCATCACTACTGAACCCTGCAAAAGTGGGTGAAAATGAAAAAAAACTTCAAACAGTATTGCAAGATCACAGTGAAGGACATCAGGATCCAACATCAACTAGAAAACTATCATCCTCAGGCTTCCCACTCCTGGGTGGATTAATTTAAACTCTTTAGGAAAACCTTGAGAGGTTCCACTGTTCTTGAGCACTACCCTTACTTGATCTGACAACTAAATAACTACCAACCACCCAGGGACATTTTGGTTTTTAATCCTTAAAGAAACTAAAATTCTGTGAGGTGCTTTTATCTTCCTGAGTCCCTAAAACCTTTTTATTTTTCTCTTTTTACTTAATCTGTGCTGTACATTCATTTGGATGCTCGTGGCCCTGATCAGCTAAAAATAACTACAGGATATTACTAACTTAATAACAAAACACTTCATGGGCTGCAATGATATAAACGATTCATTCGTCTTCTGTGTGATTTTGATGAAAGGAATGATAGGATCTTCCTTTTCACCATCTGATTTCCTTTTCTTCAGATGATTTCTCAATATAATATTTCCTTTATGGTTATGGTTCTTTATGACTTCTCACTATTAGAGATATGAACACTGGTAAAATAAATGTCACTAAAAACATTCATATGACTTTTACAGCTCAGCATATTAATATGGCTTTACTTTTTATACTTTGTTTTCATACTTTTCTGGTATATAGCTAAGAACAAGATAAAGAAAGACCTGTATAACAAGAAATATAACTTCTGTATATGATAATGTCAGTCAAATCCCCTCAGGATTTATTATGATATCCTGTCCTGCAGTTTACAGATGCTTTTTCAGTGTCAAACATGTGGATGAGTCACGAACATTGCTTGACCCATTTAGTGACATTGCCAGTCCTATGGAAAACCCACTACTATTATGCAGTACTGGAGTATATTGTAATATTTTGCTGAATTTATGCACCTACAATATATCGATGACAATGGAATACCTTCTCTGACAAAACTAAACAGAAAAAGAGCATACAAAAGAAGGGACAGTATGTATGTATATATTCAAAATAGGATAGATATACGCCTTTTTTTCAGTTCAATCAATAGGTTCCTTCTAATAGTGTTTGTGGGACAGAATATCATGTCTGCATCTTGTACTATGAATAACCACTAAGAAGACAATGATATGCAAGATATTAGTTATTGATCTTATCCTACTAATCAGTGTTGAATCTGTCTCATTGTTATTTGTTTCTCAATAAAATTATTAAAAAATAAAAATGTCCATGTGATCTACATTGGTAAATTTATTTTCATTGAGTTGTGCCTATGACTCAAATATTCTCTCCTGAAAATTATAAGTAACATTCTTTTCCTCTGAATTTCTTGAAAATTTCCCTTTGGGTTTGGTTCTGAATGTATTTCTGATCATTCATTACAAGACGATTCAGTCCAGTATTCTGAATTTCAGCAGAGCGCAACATGTTGATTCTCTGGGCTTCTCAGAGTACCATGGCATTATGTGAAACACTAGTGTTTTCCTTTAGGACCCACATTTGAGACTTCAGTATTTCTTTCTCTCTTCCATCTGAATTCTCATTATCCTAAATCTTTATTTGTTCATGGAAATAAGGAGCCTTTCCTGGATTTGCAACTGTCTCTTAGGAGAGAATAACTGGAAAGTTGTAATTGTGATTAGTAATTAGTAAGTGGAAAAATGTTTTGAAGGCACGCTTGAGTCCCCCAAAGACTACACTTTGATGTGGAGGGTGGAGTGATATTTATGCTCTGTGGGGAGAAGAGATCACAGACTGACAAACTCTTATATGAGATTCTGTCAATTCAAACATATTGGATGTCAGAGAAATCACACATCAGCAAGAATCCTTGTAACTGGATAGATGCAGGTGAGTATGTTTTGTATCATTATCAGAGGCACAGTATGCAAGATGAGGACTTGGATCAGCAGTCTGAATAGTTTAATAGAACCAGAACAGTTATTAGTGGTTTGAGATGAGCTGAGTTCTAAGGACATGTTTCAAGGAAGTGGAAGTTTTGAAGCATGAGGTGATCTCAGTAATACAGGTGAGGCTCGGTGTTCCATAATCAATAGCTGATTATCCCAGTGGAATGCTGTGTAGAATACATATAGAAGTGAATTCCTGGTGTGTAACACAGTGAAAATGAACTTAGATTTTAAGAAATTGAAACTTGAAACTCAATGTTCTGCTTAGACTCAGAATTAATTTTCCAAGATATTTTACATCTGCTCATAGCACATGTAAGCTTGCAGGAAATATTTCTGTAGTCAGGAGTTCCTCCTACTTTCTCTTCCAGAAGGTATAGTTTTTCTGTTTTAATGTGTAGATCTTGAATCCATCTTGACCTTAGTTTAGAGTATATTGATAGATCTGGGTCAAGTTATAGTTTTCAGCATGTAGAGAGCCAGTTTACCAGCACCATTTGTTGAAGAGGCTATTTTTCCTTCAGTAAGTATGTTTGACCCCTTTGTCAAACATAACGTGGCTGACTGTGTTGGTAGATGCTTCTACATCTGGTGATCTATTCCATTGATCCATCAGTGTATTTTTTTTGCCAATACCATGCTGATTTTATCACAGTTCTTTAGCATGATTTCCAGTCAGGAATTGCAATGCATCCGTCTTTATTTTTGTTGACCTGGATTGCCTTTGTTATTCTAGGTCTTTTGAGGTTCCAAATAAATTTTCAGGTAAAAAAGTTACATTTTTGATACATAGGTCTTTATCTTCTTCTTAACTGTCCACTAAAAAACTGTAAAAATGAGGTATAAAATTATTAAAAGCATAAAAATAAATAAGGCCATATTAGTGTGCTGAGCTGTAAAAGGCTCAAGTCCACAACTTCTGACATTGCTAATTCTGTGGATAACCCACTGCTACTGTGGACTACTACACTATATTGGACTGTTTTGCTGAATTCATGGACTTGTAATATTTGAATAGTACTGGAATACACATCTTTACCAAGGGTAAACAAAAAAGCTGATACAAATGAAGGATTTGTGTAGTAGAAAAAGTATATATATATATATATATATATATATATATATATATATATATATATATACACAAAATATTTAGGGTAAATATACAGCTACTTTCTCTTAGTTAATTGAGAAGAAAGATTTGTACTGATATTGTTTATGTTTTAAATAATTTTATTGAGAAACAAATAGCAATGGTACAGTTTCAAAACTGATTCCTAGCACAGTTTCAATAATTGATACATTGTTCATTGTTGTCTTAGTACTAACATTGTTTAGACAAGATGTCTTGTCTGCATCATGGTCTCTGAATAACTACTACAAAGACAACAGTATTCCATGTATTAATTATTAAAACTGTCCTACTAACTTGTTTTGAAACGTTCTCATTGCTATTTTTTCTCAATAAAATTAATTAAAAAATAGACATGTCTGCAGTCATGATGGAAGTGTAGAATCTGGATCGCAGCAGCAGGACTCATTTAGACTTTTCCTACTAGATACACGAACGAGGAAACAGGTGTATAGTGGATGGAGTGACTTTCAACATCTGGCTGAAGATATTGAGAGTTGCCTTTTGACTGCACTACTTAGCCAAACAGTACTCAAATTTCAGATGTCTGATGTGGAAATGAATTCGTGAACATAACAATAGTGCACTGTGTTACATTTACTCATTCATTTTATTTATTTATTTATGTTGGTTATAACAGGGATCGAACTTGGGACCTTGCACTTGCTGAGAAAGCACTTAATCCACTGAATTATATCCTAAGCTACATTTATTTATACAATGCACATTTATCATTTTATACATTCCATTTTACAAAAGTGTGTGTAACAAAATTTCTCTCAAATCATTTTTGTCACTTCATCAATTCAGATTTTAAAGTATGGTACCTATGTGCTTGAAATTTCATGTTACATTGCTTTTTATTTGAATATATTATTATGTGTTTGTATTTAACAGATCATGGTTTGTGAGACTTCATAACAGCATCGGATAATTAGAATTGGACTTTAACTTGACTTAAGACCAAATAGTATTTTCTTTTGTCATCCTAATAAAAGTAGGCTTATGTGTAGAGATGTGTGGAATGAAGCTCTGAGCTATATCCCCAAATTTAGTAGTCACTTCTGAAATTTCCCATAATTGAAACTG
The DNA here is from genome assembly GCA_004027165.1 of Ctenomys sociabilis. NCBI lineage: Eukaryota > Metazoa > Chordata > Mammalia > Rodentia > Ctenomyidae > Ctenomys > Ctenomys sociabilis. The sequence goes on along the minus strand of PVKA01026448.1, from coordinate 9,991 downwards.
ATTGTACAATAAATATTTTCATACCAATTATTTTAATTGTCCTACTAACCTGTTTTGAAACTGTTTCATTGCCATTTTACCATTTTTTTTCATTAAAATTAATAAAAAGTAAAATAGGATATGTAACAAAATTTTACCTATTATAAACAAAAAACAAGAATTTAAAAATTGAATACATAGGTTTTTTTTTCACACAAAAACTGTCTTATGCCCTATGACTGACAGTGATGCTAAATGCAATATAATGTGAAACTGCCAGCCTCATGTCCCAATATGCACCTTAGTGAGGTGGAAATTAAATGTCCCATATGTCCTTAAGAAAGCATGCTCATTTTGACAATGAAATTAATCATAGTTCCTGGTGCATAGACTTGTAAGAGTGGAACATATGCCATGAATTACTCCACATGCACTTTTAAACTATTAACACAGGTTCAGTTCCTAACTTTAAGTTGTAAACTTCTTCAGAGTAATAACTGTAAATGTAAACTAACAAGTAGAGAAATTCACTTCAGTTTATATTGATAGTAAAAGCCAATCTTCACATTTCAGTGCAGGAGTTTCTGGCATTAAGACTAAGCTCACATACTGGATCTGGCTCAATGGCCTCCAGAGATTTGGCAATGGCAGTGATCTACATCTCTCAGACTCTCCTTGGACTATTGGGGAATTTCTCTCTTCTTTGCCATTATACCTGCCTTCATTTCATGAATTGCCAATTAAAGTCCACAGATCTGATTCTCATGCACTTGACTGTAGGCAATTCCTTAGTTATTCTGTTTAGAGGAGTTCCTGAAACAATGGCAACATTGGGCTGGAAAGATTTCCTCAGTGACCTTGGGTGCAAACTTATTTTGTACATTCACAGAGTAGGCAGAGGTGTGTCCATTGGCACCACCTGCCTCTTGAGTGTTTTCCAGGTGGTCAAGATCAGTCCTGTGAAAACTGGGTGTGAAAAGCTTAAGCTAATAGTACGTAAGTATATTAACTTCTTCAGCATCTGCTGTTGGACCTTACATATGTTGTTAAGCATAGGTGTTCCTATGCATGTTACTGACAAATGGTACCACAGAAACATCACATACACAAAAGAGTTTGGATACTGTTCTCGTGTTTCTCCAGAAAAATCTAGGAAACTCCTGAATACAGCACTGCTGTTCCTCCCTGATGCACTGTGTGTGGGACTTATGTTATGCACAAGCAGCTGCATGGTTTCCATGCTGCAAAAGCACAAGCTTAGAATGAAATATGTGCACAAGACCAACAGCACACAAGGATCCTCTCCTGAAACCAGGGCCACCAAAAGCATCATTCTCCTGGTCAGAAGCTTTGTTTGTTTCTATTCCATCTCCTCCATTTTCAATGTATTTTTCACTTCACATGGAAATCCTAGCAGGTTCCTTCTGAATGTCTCAGCACTGGTCAATGGAGGTTACCCGACTGTCAGCCCTTTTCTGCTTCTGAAGCACTACCCAAGCATATCCAGTTTCTGCGTCTGTAAGAAATCCAGAACGTGTAACACTATGAGAATCATACCCATTTCTTAATCTCATGAGGAGCACCTATTTTGTAAGTTTTGGAAACACTTTGTTGCTTTACAATTTGTTCTCTGAAAGCATTGTAAACAAAACAATGAAACTATTCCACTCAGGGAGTTATGAAAATTCATGGTTGGTGACCTAGCATGACAAGTGAATCATACAACATTAGTATTAAAAATACTATAAATAAGTATTATAGTATGTTTTGATAAAGTATTTTAATTCCATTACTTTATTGTATTTAGCTTCTTTCAGTTTAATTAATAGCTCCTTATGCCTTTCCAGCAATATTTTGTGTTTGTTATAAAGCACGCCATCTTACATGTTTAATTTTTTGATCAACAATAACAAACATTTTATCTTCCAGAATTGAATGAAGTAGAGTTAGACCTGAAGCCATATGGTAGGAAAGTCAATGACTTGCTTAGTCTTGGTGATCAAACTTGTATCCATCACATTTTCTCACAATTTTGTAAAACTTTAAGTTTTAGTCTCCTCAAAGGAAAAGGTAAAATAAAAGTATCATTGAAAAACTACTAAAATGAAATCTACAACTTTATAAAAGAATAGTTTCTGCTTGTTCTATTTTTATAATTGTTTGAGATTTTGAGCTATTCTTAGAGTTTCAGTCCCATATGTAAAAATGAATTATGTAAAAAATATTTGCATATAATCTTTTAACTTATATGCCTTGCTATGCTGTCCTAAGTAAGTCAGACTGTTGTAGTTTCTCTTCCCAGCCATCTTTTTCCTCATCTCAACAACTCTTGTCCATTTTGAGGCTAAATGTTCATTAGCCATATTATGCTCACAAGATCAATGATCTCCAAAACATAGAGAAAAAAAGACATTTCTGTTAGGGTAAAAATACCTCAATGTTTCTTAGGTCTCAGGTTAGCTGTTATCCAGAATAGCAATTTTAGTTGCAAGAGAAAAAGACTGGGTCAGGGACAGATAACTCTTCAGTTCAGGCACCTACCTGGCAAGCACAAAAACCCTGGTTTGATCCCTGATATTGCATGTTGTGCCAGTCGCAGACCCCGGGTCATACCATGAAGGTTACCATAATTGGGTGTGGTGGTGCATGCCTGTAATCTCAGCACTGGGGAGGCTCAGACAGGACAATGAGTACTACTTTGAGCTGTGTAATGAGACCCTATACCTAAGAAAAAAGTAAGAATTAAGAAGAGTTTTCCAAAGACTTCAGGGTCTGTGGAACATGTTCACAGGAATAAGTGCTTGCTTGCCAAGTGCAAATCCCTGGTACCACCACCAAAAAAGAAAAAAAAGCAATAAAGTCTTGAACTGTGATTATTACCTTTCTCTGTCTCTCTCTGTCTCTCTCTGTGTCTCTGTGTCTCTCTGTCTCTGTCTCTCTGTCTCTCTCTGTCTCTCTCTGTCTCTCTCTCTCTCTCTCTCTCTCTCTCTCTCTCTCTCTCTCTCTGGTAAAGAACTGGTAATATTTTAGTCCTGTGAATAAAATTCTTCTGTGATAGAGTTGATGCAGATTTTCTTACATTTCATGCTGAAAGAGTTTGTCCTCCTCATGCGAGCTTCTTATTTGTGCTAAAACTCAGTTAGTGCAGCTCATTCTGGCCTCTTTCATTGTCCTTGTATATTTTGGAGAGAGGAACAGACTATAAAAACACATGACACTGGAGTTCTCTTACTACAAATATTGAATTATGGAAGGCAGCCTTTCTCAAGTATTGGATGAGACCAATGCCATTTATAAGAGTCTTTGAAACTGGTAGACTACTGTTTTGTATTTCATTAGTGTGCAGTTTTAGACATTTCATTGCATTCTTCATGAATAGGATGGTTTGAAGAAGAGAAACTACATTTTTGCAAAGCTAAAGAAAAGTACTCATCCTGAACTTTAAGAGTGAGGGAAGGAGTCCCAAGCACTAGAGAGAAAATTCTCTTCAAAGTAGTTCTTGAGGTTGCAATGACACTGTCTCCTTATTCAGTCTGTAAATAATGTATCAGAGATAGATGGCTGACGGTGGCTGTTTGAATAAAACTTGAGTTTGAGCTTTTTCCCACCCAGAAAAGTGCATGCAAAGGAGTACCATACTGACACAGTTTGGGGTTAAACAATGATCTCTAATGTTCAGGTCCAAGTTTCAGGATCCAGGAACCAGCTAGAAACTGAAAAATAAGTATGCCTAGCTAGAACTTGGCCAATTCAAATGAGTCACTGCCGTTGCACTGCTCAATTTTCTGCTTACTTTTAGATGTCTTACTGAACAATTGGGGTACAGTAAGGATTTTGGGTGAAGACGAAATGTAGGTATGTCTAGGGCTTTGAGAGTAGTCACATATGTTATGTTGAGGTCAATCACTCATTGTGGAGGTTTGCTTTGCACTCTGTGGTTATTTGCACTTTGAACAGTGTAGAAACCTCAAAAGAATCTGTATTCTGTAGTTATGATTATATGTTACAGGACGTTCTATTTTCAGGTTTTTGTATGAATCCTGCACACATACTGCCCTGTCATCACATTTAGTTTCCTCTCTAGGCCATATTACCCCATTGTTCCTACTGTGAGCATCTCAGGTTAGTGTGTTATTGGTTATCTCTGTGCTGAGAACACTTAGTATCCTTCCCAGCAGGCACCTGTGATCCTTGCTTGCTGTATGTTGTAGTCAATGTTTGCAAATGAAACAATTTAATACAGAATACAAAATTTACAGGTTTATTTTACAACAGTCATGTAAAAGTCACATGCAAAGTACATTAAATCAGTCCACATTATACTTCTAAATAAACCAGCCTAGGGCCTATGTACTATGGTTATTTCCTACAGTATTCAAACAAATGCCTAGAGCCTGTAACATTTCCACCCATCAGTCTAGCTGGAGACCTAGACATCATGACAATATGGCACTCAAATCTGTGGCATGGATCTGTGCTGGGAAGCTCCAGAGTTCAGGAGTGGAAACTAGAATGTCTGTGATATTGTGATGAAGGATCTGTACTCTTGGGCTAACTAATCTGCACTGGAGCCAGGAAGAAACACTCCCAGTGAAGTTCTGCTTCCAAAAGTACCACAATAATTTTAAGTGCCAAGAGGCCAAAGTCCTCTTCTGATGAAAATAGTTAAATTTATATCAGAAAACCCAGCATAAAAAACTTATGCAGGACATTAAACAATGTATCATATTCTCCTCCAGAGCAAGAAAGCAATGCTCAAGGTTATGGTCGGAGCTCCCCCAAAGTGAGCCATTCCCATTAGCAGTGACAAGTTCAAAAGATGTTTCAACAATAAAAATAGCCACATTCTTATCATAAAAGCAGCATGAAAAACCTCTTTATCAAGAGTCAACATCTTCTCTTTTTTTCCTCCTAGTATCATGTTTATTTCATGGACTGCAGTGCACATGTGAGTCCTGCCTACTCTTGAGCAAGTTGAGTCTGTTCAGCTAGGTGCTAAGTGGAACACTAGTTGTCAATCCAACACAATGTATTTTGGGTAAGGACTTAGAACCCTTCAATACTGAAATTAGAAATGATCATGGAGAATGCAAGTTTTTAAACATTTCTAGTTTTTAGAAAAATGCACACAGAAGTTACAGTATGCTACATTACAACCTGTTTAAAAAAAGTGATAAGAAAATAAAACACATTAAGTGTTTGTGAAGATATGGAGAACAAAAACCCCTTCCACATTGCTGTACAAGAAAGTACATGAAATCGGTATGGTGGCTGCTAAAAATATCTTGAAGATGGCACAGACACACTGAGCCTGCCAGGTTAGAAAGTGATCTTGGGAGAGTTAGGATGGATATAAAGTTACTTACACTTAGTTCATTGAGAATAAAAGTTTGTGCTAATATTACTTAGGCAGGATAGAATGTCTGCATCTTGTCCTCTGAATAACTACTACGAAGACAACAATATGGAATGTATTAATTAGTGTTATTGTCCTGCTAACCTATTTTCCAACTGTTTCATTGCTATTTTATCTTTTCTTCTCATTAAAATGAATAATAATGAAAAAAATTAACATTGTAAATATACTTATCAGTTAATTAAAATACATTCACAGTGTTGTAGAACAGTCACCCAAATCTAGTTCTGAAATATTTTTGGCCTCCAAAGAAAACACCATACCATTAATCAGACACTCTTTACAACTCTCCCTCCAGCCCCTGGTAACAATCACTGTGCTTTCTGTGTGTAGGGAGGTATGTACTCTGGATATTTAATAAAAGAATCATACTTTAATAAAAATATCTAGAACAATTTGACCTACCTAGAGCATTTCTTTCTACAGGCTAAAGCAAAATCTTCACACTGTAGCAAAATGTGCAATAAACATATAAAGTACAGTGCAATTCACAATGGGCATGTTATAAAATCAGAGGAATTTCATTCAAGATTTACATGGGTAAACCAATATATTCTCTATCAACACCATTTTAGTATGTAGAAACTCATATGAAGGGAATCCTATACATTACTTGTACGAATGCAACTTACAAACCAGTGGTGGAAAATATCATGTCATTCCTCACAAAGATATGGATCTCTGATACACTCTATCTAAACTCTTTCTGACATTATGCATAAAGTGAATGCTATCGTACTATATGAACTCCTCTGATGTTATTCGCAATAACCAAATTACATATTCTAACTAAGCATCCACCAATAGGTGAATGATAAAGCAAATAAGGTTCTATGCACGTTATAAAAATGCACATTATAAAACGAATGAACATTTTTCGGAAAATATGAATGGATGTTGAAGGTATTAGAAGTGACACAGATTAGGCACATAGTGACAGAAACAGCTTGATCCCAAGCGTATGGTGTGCTCAAGTTTGAAATCATGGAACAGAACAGACTAATGATTAAAAAGTGCTGAAGCAGGGTGTCAAGATGAGTGAGATTTCTCAAAAGCCACATTTGATTTAGGGGAGGATGTACAAGAGATGTAATGTACAACATAATAAAGATTCATCAACAATGTAGTATAAAGGTATCTATGGTGGAAAACAAAGGAACTGTTGCATATGTGAATTGGCACATTATAGACTCCCTACAGCATATACAGAATTCAAACTAAGAGGTCTACAAAATCAATATGCATGTTTTACTGTGACTGCCTCTTCTGTCAGATGTCAATATTTTCTTTGTTAAATTGTAAGATTAATTTATTGTTAATATTCTTAAGCATAAGAATCAATTGTTAAGTAGAAAATACACAATTCTTCATTTATTTTCCTACTTTTTCTTGCACCATGTGAGAATATGTCTATGAGTTGCAGCAAGGGAATTCCCTTTCCAACATACATTTGGCTTCTAATTGTTCTTGGGATTTGGAAGTGGATAGGAAGTATTTTCTTAAAAGTTGGTCACAATTACTCCATGGTTCAATCTCATTAAAAATTCAGTACCAATTGCACTTTTTTTGGTGATGCAATATGACAGTCATACTTTTTTGGTGGAGGTGACATGATAATCACATTTCTGGTGAGAGCTGAGGTCATGTTACTGTAGCTTATGTCTCAAATTCAGGCTGCATGCCTCCTAAACAGGGAGTCGATATCAATACCATCCTCAGAGCCTAGTGTTCTGGAAGCAGCAAGGAACTGATTGGAAATGTTCTGTTCCAATGTGTGAAAATGATTTCTCAATAAATCATGTATAGATATAGGACTTCTCTATGGTCACGAAGCCATTTACGAAGAATGATTGGCATACGAGTGGCACAATTTGAGCTTCTGTCAAGAACCTGGAGCTCTAAGATCCAGCACTAGCCTCGACTGTGTTCATAGACCCAGCCCTACAGGAACTGTGGTAGTTTGTTCCAAGCAGGTATTATATCTGTTCTGTAGTAATTGTTAGGAGTACAGTTTAAAAATTAATCTGCCATTCCACCTGCCAGTGGGAATCACAAATACAATTCTATAGCTAGTATTTCTTCTGCAAAAGATTGTATATGTGGTAATGAGGACGGTGGAATGATATCACTCAGCTCTTTTCTAATATAAATGATGCCAGAGTGCAGTTTTGGTAATATAAAATGTTTTCACTGAATTTGACATTATTAGTGGAGATGATAGCTAGGTATTTCTGAAATATCTGTAGTCTAATAGTGAAAGTGGGATACTTGTTCTTCCCAAAGGAATAGGAGTATTTCAGAAAATTATAATGTCATACCTGAGGAATTCATATTCATGAAAAATTAAGAAACACTGATTGTTTCACATCTAAATATGTTTTATATGTTATCAGTTGTAAAACTTCTAAGCACATTTCCTGCTGAGTTTTGTATTTCTATGGTTCTTTATTAGATTTGGTAAGTTAAAATTGAAATTTATGTGCTTGCCTTGTGTTTCATCATCAATGTTCAATGAATCATTTTCTGTTTTTCTAAATGAAAAATATATAACTTATATATATTTATTACATGTATATATATTTATAAAATTCTTTTAATTTGTAATGTACATTGCATTACAATATATTTAAGTTTTATATACATTAGTTTAGATCCAAATAATGTATTATGCCTAAATTTGCTTTAAGTTGTATTACCAAGGAGTCCTTACAATTGTTTCTGTAGGTAACCTAATATTGATCGATATTCATTAAAAACATTTTGGATGTAGGAACATTTTTAGGGAATCAACTTTGTATTTTAAACTCTACATTTATAACCAGTATAGGTATATAAAACTGATATTTACAAACTAATAGTAAATGGTCCCTATAAAACTTACTCAATAAGCAGATTTCAAATACAAAAAGGTACAAAGTTGTTTGAGTTTATGAATGATAGTATGTCCCTATGCTAGTCACATAAAGAAGCATGATAATATTGCAACCTGACTCCTCTGTCCAAACTCATTATTATGGTTTTTCTTTGCTATTTAGATGAGTCAGATGTGGCCCTTTTTGTTAAAATACTTTCAGGTGTAAAGGGAAAATATTGTATTGTAACTTATCATGTTGTGGGTATTGTTAGCAGAAGAAAGTCATTGTAGCTATACCTTATATATGACCCATGAAGAAATACACAAGGCTTTGGAACACATAATAGCAATTATATCTTAGAAGCAAATTTCTGTGGAGAGTTGATGATGATAAGTAAACATTTGAATTTGAATGTAACATTTTATGTAATGTCTCACAACTTATCTTTCCATACAGACTCATGAGTTTTTGAAATAAACTTCCAAATAAATTTCATTGAGTCCTGGATAATCCTGAAATGACATCTGTCTATTTGAAATTTGGAATAATCTTCCTTTTACAGATTGTCATTGGAATCCTGGCGAATTTAACACTGCTGTATCATTACAGTATCCTTTATTTTAGCGGATGCAGATCTAGATCAACAGATGTGATCCTCGGGCACCTGACTGTGGCCAACTCTATTGTCATTGTCTCCAGGGGAATCACAGAGACAATGACAGCTTTTGCGCTAAAACATTTCATCGATGCTGTTGATGCAAACTCATTTTCTATGTTCACAGGGAGGGCAGGGCTGTTTCTATGGGCAGCACCTGCCTGCTGAGCATCTTCCAGACCATCAGCATCAGCCCCAGGAGCTTCAGGTGGGGAGAGCTGAAAGAGAAAGCCCAGAAGCACCGTAGCTTTTCTAATAGCCTCTGCTGGGCCCTGAACATGCTTCTGAATACCAGAGTTCCGATGACCATGACTGACAAATGTAATAACAGAAACATCACAAAAACTGTATCGTTTCAATACTGCTCAGCTGTGGTTTACAACAAAGGCACTGGCTTAGATTTTGGTGTATTCCGCTTCTGCTATGACATTTTATGTCTTGCACTCACTATCTGGGCAAGCGGCTTCATGGTTTTCATCCTATACAGGCGTGGTCAGCGGGTCCACTACATCCGCAGACAAAATGTCTCATCAAGACATTCTCCTGAGACCAATGTTTCTCAAAGCATCCTTCTACTGGTGAGTGCTTTCATAGTCTTCTACTCCTTGTCTTTTGTGATTCATATTTTATTTTTTCTTTATTATAAAAGTTCTTGGTGGCTGGTCAAAATTTCAGCATTCATGAATGCTTGTATTGTTACTATTTATTCCATTGCTCGCAAAGGCGGTGTACTTGGGCTCATTTGGAAAAAATGAGGAAATCATCTCAACTCTTTAGATATGAGACATCTTTTTTCATATATATGTTTGTGGAATAACTCAAATATCACATAACTTAGAATAATCATAAGTCCTTGATTTATGAATTGCTAGAACAGAGGATTTGTAGCAATATTAAGTAAAATTAATAATATTTATTTTGATAAATTATTATTTTAAAGTTTGAGTATTTCTGACTTTAAAATTCCTTTCAACCCTTATTTATTGGAAGTGGTTTTATTTTATTTTCATTCAGTGTAATTAACTCATATGTTATTATTTACAATATGCTTATTTCAGTTTTGATTTTTGAATACTCTTTTATTTG